>CM067080.1:28604767-28679767 GCA_033980235.1 Diadema setosum | reverse complement strand
ATTACAGACATACATTAGAGATACACATTGCAGGAATAGGAGGGGGCCTTTGGCCTCCAGATTAACCTGGATGTCTTCAGGGCATCACTCCTACCAGAGATTGGTATGTCCATCCCCCATCCTCCTCCTCCTCCAGCCATCCTCCCATCCAAACTTCATCCTATCTCCATGTCACTTTGTTTATAGCTACACTTGAATGCATTCATCACAGAGCTCCGGGAGGATCAGCTTACGCACACTGGTATTTACGGGTGCAAAAGAATGTGACCCCATTCAAAATGCGCTGCTCCACGGGAGGGGGGGGGGGAAGTGATGGGGGAGGGGATCCAGCTCCAAGCATTTCCATACATTACATCTAGGTTGATGGCAGCCAACATTTACAATCTGTTTGTTGACTAAGAGGTAAAATTAATCACTGCTGGCCTGAACAGTGACTTAAATTGACTTGTGACTCTAAGAAAGAAAGTTCAGCAGAGCAGTAAAAGCCTTGAAATCAACTTTACAGTTTGCTCTGTGTGGTCTGCACTTCCATATGGCCATGGCAAAGGTATTTCATCAGTAGGACCATTGGCTACCACACAATGCTTCATTCTGTGTCATACAGCATTTGCTTTTGTCTATATTTTAAAACCTTACCAGCAAAGTGATATTAAATAATTGTTTCAGTTGATATGATAGCACAATTTGATCACTTTTGAGCAGAACTTTTTATGATACACACTGCAACTTGTATGTACATAATGCATAACCACATAATATACTGTCCTACTTTGGCAAAAGGAAGCAAGTGACAAAAGTGACATTTCTCGTAAAAGAGCAAAATGTGTCTGTCGTTTACACTGACATCAATGGAATATCATGATGTCTTATCTAACATATCTCTTAGTAGGATGAGTGTCTCTGCATAAAATTTGGCCTGGAAGAAGAGCTCATTATGCGAATTATGAAAACATCAATAACTCAAATTTTGATGGTGTGTCACTTGCTTCCTTTTGCCAAAGTACGGCAGTATAGACAAATATATACATCTGTGCGTTCACCTTCAAAACCAGACACATTATGTCTCAAGCACTTTTCTTGCAGGCCCCAACCATAATACATAAAAACTGTCATATTTACAACTTTGATTTTTCATGGAGATCAACATGTCTGTTGGTTCATTTAAAACTAGTAATGAGTATACTTGGGTAGTTGTCACTGGAAAATGTGTTTTATAAATAGCAAAATCATCTTGTCCTCAAAGGGTTGTATTCTTAACTGGCCACAATACCAAATTAGTTGAAGATTCAATAGATGTATCTTGATAAATTCACAAGATCTCCCACGAGCATAACTATTACCCTGTTCCTCCCACAATTCTCTGAGAGCCTTCAATGCCCTAAAACGAGATTCTTTTTTGCAGGTTGATGGCGATGAGACAGGTTGGTAATCCACCTCAATGAAAGCAGTCAAGCAGTGCATGTTTCCCCTTTGCAAGGTCAACTAAGCTACATGTGCCATTGAACAATGAAAATATTGATCAGTTGAGAGGTATTGCAAAGGTTTGACTTCCTTTGTCAAGAAATATAGGTGTACAAGTAGGGCTACAAGCCCATGAAATGCAAAAAGTTCTGGCCTGTTTGTCTAGAAGTGAAAATCATGGCGAATAACAAGGAATAGATTTAGATATGTATTCTGTTTATCTGTATTCTTGCTGGCAAAGAACTAATTAATATTAATGTATGTGTGATCTTATGAGGATATGAACTTATCAGAGTGTGCATGCAGCAATGGCATGTAAACCTGGTGGTGACATCAATGTCTTAATGGACTCAGGGTCTTAAAGATGTTTTACAGCCTTGGTAATTATCAGCATCTGTATGAACTATATACTGCAGTTATCAACATATTAATATCTATAGTAGATGTAAAGTTACAGCATGACTTCAATTCACACAAAATACAGTATGCCTCAATTACACTGTACACTATAGGTGACTGAATTGCACATCAAATTCTAATCACCTGACAACCCCCCCCCCCCCCCCACACACACACACACCTTATGATCCATGATCCTGGTAAAGCTTTGTTCATGAGCTTCTCAACCAGTTGAGGACAAGGTGATTTTGCTATTTACACACATTTTCCATGGGCACCTGCCCCAGTATGATGGGGACTAGTCGTCAACTGATTAATTGGACTACTTCAGCAAACCAGTTGACTTACATGTATTATCAAAATTCTGGCTGTAGATCTTGCTGTAAAACTATGATTGCTCACAACAAAACCACCAAAAAGCAACAACAGCAGTTTCCACCAACAAGCCATTTTTCAAGTAAACATGTACAAAATGTGCTCTGGTGTGGAATGGTTAAATTTTTTGGTTTAGGGCAATCTTTGAATTGATGAACAGTTATATAATTTCTGTATTTGATGTTCTTTTGAAGGGATCAGAGGTGAAAACAGATATGTTTATTTTCAGTGCAGATATTATAATACACTATGGCTACACTTGAAGGGTTTGTTTGCAAAAACCGATAAGTCCATTTTTGAAGATTTTGAAGTACGATCTCGGTGATAAAGTACAAAATAATACCTTTTAAATGATATATTGGTCACTACATATAAAGGTATATTTTTGAAGTTATGGTCAAAAGAAGCAAAAAATTTCTTATTATTCTCTATATTTTTCTTGACCTTTAATCGCAAATATCTCCATTTGGCAAATATGGACTTATCGGTTTTTGCAAACAAACTCTTCACTTAGTGTTTCAATAATGAGGATCAGTGGAAGATTATTTTGACTCCAAAGTTATGACATTAAACAACCTCATGTAGTTTTACTAGCCTTACTAAGGAGGATGACACCACACAATGCATTCACAAACTTTGTATAATTAAATTAACCCATTAGTAACTGAACTGCATGAAACCAACTGTCTTATTACTCCATCAAATGCCTGAAACTGCCCATCCGCTTTTTTATTTGTTTTTTTTTTTATTGTTTTCTTATAGAATATATGATTACATAATTTGAAAATTTAGGTCATAGGTCAACAGAAGTAGGTCAGAATTACTTCTGTGACACACCAGTCTCTTTGTAGAGTCTTAATAGGCTTTCAAATAAACATTACTTATAATAGACAAAAATAAACATGCAGTGAGCTATTTTACATAATTTAGACAGTTTTCAAAATGCAAGTTATATTGCCTAGTAGCTTCTAGGGAACAGCAGGCCATCATAAATGGAATTCAGTTGCTAAAGGGTTAACCAATCAAACTCTAGTTACAGGAATACACCACTTGCATGAGTCTTTACCTAATGTCTCCTCATGCATACAAATGAACCACAGAACCAAACACCATGTATGTGAGTTTTACCCCACCCCCACCAATAAACCAGGAAAAACAAAACCCATTGTTTCTATGTTCTCCTTGTCAATAATTACAGTAGATTGCCATGCCTACAAAATGTATATTAGTAAATGTATGTTTTGTACCATGTAACCACCTCTTTGCTCATTCATACCACCAATTAAAGGGAACCAAAACCCAAAGAGCAATGTGGATTGAGTGAAAGCAGCAACATTAGTAGAACACATCAGTGAAAGTTTGAGGAAAATCTGACAATCGATGCAAAAGTTAAGAATTTATAAAGTTTGGGTGTTGGCACCACTGGATGAGGAGACTACAGTTGTAATAGAGTATGTGTGGACAACAAGATAAAGAAAATATAAAGAAAATTCCACAAAAATCCACTTTTCTGGCATACTGATAGAGCACTTGACTAACCATCTTCAGAAGCAAAGGGAATAGATGCTACCATTAACATATGAAGGGGTCGGTGCAATATAGTGCTAACCCACACAATAGTCATTTTGAGATAATCGCTGTTGAATGTTTGGAAAGTCCATACATTGTACATTAATAAAACATGAATGCATGCATTTGTTACCATCTTATTGGTTGAATTCAAATATGATATTTTCACTGAGGTTAGAGTGAAGGATAAGGATTATGAAAATGCATGTAACTCAATTTTGACAAAAGTGTGAGTTAGCACTATATTGCACCGACCCCTTCATATGTCAGTATCAAGTCGATGGAACGTGTAATTTTCATGAAAAATGAATTTTTGCGGAATTTTCTTTATATTCTCTTCATATTCATAACTTTTGCATCGATTGTCCGATTTTCCTCAAACATTCACTGATGTGTTCTACTAATGATGCTGCTATCACTTAATCCACATTGCTCTTTGGCCTTGTGTTCCCTTTAACTTTCCTACTCACCTGATGACTGACCAAACTGCTCTATGTACTTGCTCTCTTTGCTCCCAGAGCCCCGATGTACCGACGGAAGATCCTCTGAACCTGTCAAAAATCATTACAAATGGAGTCCCATGTCAGTGGCAGGGATAAAAACAACTTGACTCTACAGACGTAAATAGCATACTATATTGCTGAAGTTTGAACAGTCTACTTCAAATTTCACTTCACGTAAAACAAATATAAACTATGATATCTGTCACAATTATTCTATCATATTTTTATCATTTGCACTCCATCAATGCACAGGCAGATATTCCATCAAAAGAAAATGCCAATCATATTTTAATGCAAATCTACTGTTTATGCTTCTGTTTCATCTTTTGTTGTATACGATGAATTCTCAAGGAAGAGTAGCTGAAAATGAATCACATTTGAAGACAAATAAACAGTTAGAAAAAGTAAACTATGAATGAGTACATTATATAGATGTATGTATAGCTACAATGGATATGCAGATTATACGTGTGTGATACCTCTCATTGAAAAGCTTTCTGGATGAGGTACAAGGGGGTCAAAGATGTGTCACACTGGAAGCTGCACATTTCACCAAGGAGTTATAAGAAGAACTGAATGAAGACCTGACAACCACCTTATACATGTTCTGCTTTTACAGTTTAAGATGCTAATCAGTCATATTGCTTTGACTACTAGGATTTTGTCTATGAAGTTTAGCTTTGAGTTCAGTTGCAGTCAATCATGTCAGGAATTATGTAAACAAAGTAGGTCAAATCAAAACTCCATGGGCAACATGCTTCATAAGATATCCAGTGGCATTGTATTTACAAATATTTTTCAATTCTGAAATTTGAACATTTAGATGGTAAGATATTAAATTGCAGGGTTTGCATAAATATGAAGTTTAACAGCATATTTCATCAAACCGTTTTATCTATTTTTTTAAACAAAACAAACACAAGGAAACTGACCAGAAATGAATATAATTCATTGGTGGAAAAATGAGCTCATTTTGCCACTAATAAATCATTCATTTTTTTATCAGCTTTAGGATTAAGAACTTGATCAAAGTGTTCTGGTGATCTAGGGTATGTATATATGGTGCTATGAATACACAGAAATCAAATGTTAATTGTAATAATTGCATAAAAACTCACAGTAGAACTCAAAAATATAAAGACTTCCAGAGCTGCACATACTGTTCAGGTCATATCATATCAAAAACCCACCTTCATGCTTTCAGCATGGACATATTTTAGCAACTTAGATGACAGATAACTTGTCAGGAAGCCATTCTTGCAAACCAAACATTCAAGGAAACATGATTCTTAACAAATAAAAAATAAAAAATGAAATGATACAAATGTGTGTATTATATCAATATTATATATAAAAGTTATTTATATGAAAAACTTAAAGTACAATCCAGTATACAGGCCTACAGATATAGGCTATGACTGCAATGATTGCTGCTGCTAATGGTTTATAGAGTATTTAGAATGAATTCTGTAAAACCACACATTCTTACATCCATGAAACTTTTGCAATTTTGCAAGCCAAGATTTGTGAAAGTCAAATGAACACAAAAGTGACATTTTGGGGTGCTTTCCCCCCCCCCCCACAATTCATTGAATGAAAGGCAATTCAGACAAGTTGAATGCTGTGAAGAAGGCCATTGGTGCAAATTTGCGAAAGTTTCATGTCCTGGATGTTTCTGGTTTGTACAATACACATTGACACATTCTACACCTATGGTACTTCTCCATGATGAAAGTTATCAAGCTCACAAACAGTTCGCTTGAGCCGTAGCCTTTATACACCTGTAACAAGTTAGTAGAAGAGCTGCAGAGAGCTATCAACGGCAAGCTACAGCTTCATAGGTCAATCTCAGAAATAGACTGGTGATCAGATTTCTGAATCGCAAGTTCTTGTTAGGAGAGAGCTCCGGATGGAACTTGATCAGCAGGGGGCTTATCAACATAGCTGTGGTAGAGGCCAGCCACGGCACGGCTTGTCGAGTCTCGACGGGGCGGAGTGATTTACCCCGCTCAATCAATTAATGGCTTTGTGAACTGATAAGCGGTATTCAAGAGTTGATTCGCATTGGCAATCTTCAGTGAAGTGAATGCTGCTTCAATTAACAATCTATGATAACATCAAATCATATTTATCAAGAGCTACCATTAAAAAGTTATCAAGGATCACAGTAACAATGAACATTTTTCATAGAGCACATATCACAATAATTATGTCATCCCCATGTGCTCTAGGAATTAGAAAAAAAATAACAGAAAAAAGGACAGTCTCATGACCAAATCTCTATCATCTCGCCATAAAACTTGAAAACAGTACGTTTTGACTAGTAGGGATAGAATAGAAAAAAAAATAAATCAAGGCTACAAAATCTTCTTAATGACCTTCAGCATATTGAGTCTGATAGAGTGTCAGCAGTGCCCACATACAGACATTGATAAAAGTATAGCATAATGTAAAGACTTTGATCACAAAAGGGAGTGAAGTCCATTCTTGTCAATTTGAGATATTTGCAAATTAAACCTGCTAAAAAAGAAAATATTAGAAAATATCTGATTTTTTTTAAATGATAAATTCAAGAATATTTCTTGTTATGCAACTAATGTGAGTATAATAGGGAATATTCCATTTTTGCACGATCTGATGATGGACTTATTTCCAAATGTTAAAAAATGGCACTTCACTCATTTTGTGCTCAAGCCCTTCATATGCATCACATGGGCTCCACCCTCAGTGAGGCCCACACATATATTTTTCAGTCTTTCATCTTCAAAATATATGTGACCCACTACAACAAAAGGATCCTAAAGTCACTGACGGGTGAGCCAAGAAAATCGAGTTTGAAGTCAGATCACCAAAATCTGTCAAAACGTTCGGATTTCTGTTTTTACATAATTTGGTAGTCTAATGTATCTTCTATCATCTGCCGAAATTTCGAAGCTAAATGATCAAAGGAAAGGCCTGAAAATTGCATTTTTCTGGGCCATGCTTGGCTCGCCCGTCAGCGACTTTAGGATCCTTTTGTTGTAGCGGGTCACATATGATAGTAAACTGAAAGGCCATTAACGTCATTCCTCCACGAATTATGACTTAAAAATCAATCGCTAGGAATACTCTGCTACAACCTTCAATGGATACTATCTCTCTTATCGTTCTCTTTATGTCAAATCCTTACTGCTCTTTGTCTGCTTTCTTCACCCATTAGCACAGACGCCTATAAAACTAAAGTCAATGAATAGAGATTAACTAATCTCCCTAATCCCTACTGTGTCACCATGGCCTTCCTGTTGGACTGAGGTACATAAATGTAGGTTGTTATACCTGAGTGGCCTGGCTTTCCCACAAATGGACAACTTTGGAAGAATAAACTGAATGCTGATAACAAACAAAGCAGGTTGCAGCTACTCACCCAGGCAAATGAAGGGCTAAGTATTCTGACGCAATACACTACACACCATATTTAAAAAAAAAATGTGTCATTCTATTTTTGTACTTTCCAGTATTACAAATTTAAGAAAGTAAAAACATTGCAACCACTGCTATATTCCTAAATTTCTTTAAAAAGAAATATTTGTATTCCAAACACAGCACAGGCAAATTCCAGTGGAATAAAAAGAAGAGTAAAATGAAATAGTAAAGTGATATTTCAACAGTAGTATGGCTGTACAGAAAAAAAAAATCATCCACAATATTATAAATGTACTCACCGCACAAGGTTGTCAGCTTTCAAACACTCAAACGTAATGAATGGAATCTTTCGGGCACTAGTAGATATCCTTTATAATCCTACAATATCCAGCCAAGATCACTTTAATCCAATTTGTAGAACTGCAAATCCTATAAAGTATGCAACCCAAACTCCTTCCCCTCCATCATATCCAAAAGATGATGCCTGTAGCCGTCTCCTTGGTGATGATCAGCAGTCCTGGGAGGATTTGACTTCACGCTCATCACTGCATCCCCCTTACCCTATCAAGGCACAGTATATCAAGACATTCTCGAGGCGTGTCGGGGGGCACACGTCACAATCTGCTAGGTAACTTCTCGTGTTCTCCTCTACACACAGCCCGCCTCACCTATCACCACTAGGCTCCATGATATGAAATTGCTAACCAGGTGTGTTCACACCTGAGTCTAATGCACTGGGACCTCTGAGCAGATTGTCCAATCAAACATCACAGGACCAGTTTACAAGGGCATATGCTCAGTGCCAGTCTGAACACCATCTGCTTAATGTTGACATGAATTGTAATAAAACAATTATCTCACCTGGCTGTGCCTACACATACCTGACAAGCTGAATTACTAATGTCTGTATGACTGTAATTCTTTTGATAGTGAATAAAATTTCCTCTCTTTTGGACACACAAAATAATGCAATAATCTAATGACAAATTTTAGTACTACCTAGAGAGTAATGTGGCATTCATTTGACAGACAATAAGCTGTGTTCACACTCCTTGAAGATCTGTGAAATAATTTATGCATTTTGCAGGAAAGATTCTTTCCAACATTATACATTTTTGGAACAATTATTAACTATTTGATGCAGTTTCATGAAGGAACAAAAGGTTGGCATCACACTTTCTTGTTGAGGGTTTGCACCAGTGATATGTACATGCACCTTGTCTGCCACTTAACCTGTAATGTTTACACCTTGGGTATTACTTCACATATCAAGGATAACAGTAAATAAAGTGCACCTCAACTGGAACATAAAAAGGGCAAGACTGTCAACAGTTATCACTGCAAATTATCATCATATTAGTGTTTACATTATAAGCCACTCAGATGTGTTTCTACTTGCTGCACGCATGTGAAAGGTGATTTAAATTTAAAATAATTATCTTCCTTATCATCTGCTTCAGTTTTGTCTTCTCATTTAACTTACCTCAAACTTCAATATCCTCTCTCTCTCTTCTTAACCCATTGAGGACGGACTGATTTTGCTACAACATGCATTTCCCATAGACACCTGCCCAAATACACTCGGGACTCAATTAGTTAACTTCCTTTTCATTTTGCCAATGTGGCTGCATAAGTCCATAAGTATTTAAAGCTTGTGACAAATAACTACTTTGCAGTAAATTCCAAATAAGACTACAATTGTATTCAATTCCAATTAGTGGAAAAATGAGCAAAAAAAAAAAAATGGGATTCCATCAGGATAAATTAAATAAGTAAAATATGTAAGATACATCCTGTAGCTAATGTGAATCTATAGTCCCTCGATAGAAGTTTGCTCTCTGACAACTTTTCTTTTTCTTCTGATGTCATCGAGACTTCTGATGTTGGGATACCTCATAATACATCAGTGTGCAGTAGTTTGTTGACTTATGTCAAGTACTCAGGGTCATACAATGCACTAACACTGGTAGACTTCTCATGCTGTGTTCACATTTACAGTACCACAAAACTAACAAGACCTAGTTCACATTTTCTGGGAATCCAGTTGTTCTGACCTTAGTACTAGTACAAAACATAACACTTACAATTAATGAAAACATAAGATCATGGTTATATTTGAAGAGTTTGTTTGCAAAAACCGATAAGTCCATATTTGCCAAATGGAGATATTTGCGATTAAAGGTCAAGAAAAATAAAGAGAATAATAAGAAAAATTTTGCTTCTTTTGACCATAACTTCAAAAATATATACCTTTTTATGTAGTGACCAATATATCATTTAAAAGGTATTATTTAGTACTTTATGACAGAGATTGTACTTCAAAATCTTCAAAAATGGACTTATCGGTTTTTGCAAACAAACCCTTCATTTTATTTGGGGGATAACTTTCAAAAATAATTTGACATAAAGTTTTCTAATGATGACATGATCTGTCATCATTTATAAATCTAAATAAATCAACAGACATTGAATTCCTAGTGTTCATTTTTTTTTTCATTTTCTCTCACTTTTGTAAAAAAAAACGAAAAAAAAAAACCCTGTCATAGACATTGTAAGTCAGCTTGCCTCCAGATAAACACAGCCTTACTATATAATTCAACCCTTACTGTACTTTGTTCACCAATTGGCATACAAACACTGAGTGCTTTCTTTGCTGATTGGCTCGGATGTCTAGAAGGTAATTGTCTATCAAAGGGGAAATCCAGTCCAAATATAAGTTAGTCTGATAAAAAAAAAAAAAAAAAGGAAATCTTGCGAGTTCAACAGTAAAATTTTGATTGAAATCGGATGAAAAATAAGGAAATTATGTCATTTTGAAGCTTTGCTAATTTCTGCAAAACAGTTCTTGTACAGTGGATATGAATATGCAAATGAGTGAGCTAACCATGTCATAACCTCACAAATATTCCATTGATCCTGTACAAAACATGATGACAATTAAATGTTTCTGTCATTGAAGTCTGAAACATGATGTTATTAATGATTGAGAAACTTCAGAATAGTGATCAGTTGGATATAAAGTACCATTATTTGAGCCTTGGGCATAATTGCATTTGAATGAAAAACTGGAAATTTCAAAATTTTATGTACAAACTATATGGCAAGTTGTGAGGGTATGACATGCCCACTTTGCTATTTGCATATTCATATTGACTGTTCAAGAACTATTTCCCAAAGAATTAGAGAATCTTCAATATGTCATAACTTCCTTATTTTCACCAAATTTTGATCAAAATTTTACCACTGAACTTGTAATATTTTATTCTTTCTTACCTTTAATAGAGAATATTTAATCACTATCACCACCATAGCTGTCCTGTTGGACAAATATGCATTGCTACACCTGAGTGGGCTTATCAAATGACTGAATGCTAGCGAGTGCTTAAAGCTAAGTGCATGGCACACAATGGATTAAGTGATCGGCAATGTATAAAACTATGGGTGCGTTTGAGCGCTCTCCTAAAACAAACTGTACCATACGTACCTGTGCCAGATGAGTGCTTTAACGCTCCTAAAACGTATCGTATCATAATGAACTGAGCCAAAAGTGGACCATTTCTTGATGTGCTCCAAAAGGATATAAAATGTGAAGAAAGCGTGTAATATGCACATATGTCGTAATGCAAAGAGTTCATTCTTTTTGTTCTGGACATCTGTGAGTAGTTTAAGTGCACCAGGTCATGACTCTTTTGCTACAAAATAACTCAAATACGCGCTCAAAAATAGCTCAAATATGCGAAGCTTGAACTCCTACAAAGTTCACTGACCCTGTTTGCAAAAAGATAAAAAATCCTTTTAAAAAATCCATAAACTTATTGGATCACTACCAAACGTTAGTAGTCTGTTCTTTGTATCATTGACTTCTCCTGCAAGTTTCATTTAAATGCCTTCATAACTTCTGAGTTATTTTGCAAAAAGACAAACCAACCAACATCGGTAAAAACATAACCTTGTACCTGCCCTGGTGGAGGTAATGAATACACCTTCCCTTGACTCTAACCACAAATCTTGCTAATTTATTTGCTGTTGCCAGATGAAGCTGATATCAGTGTTAAGTTCGAACAATTAACACATTTCTATTTAGATCAAACAATTTCCAGGTTTATGTGAGTAACTTACCCATGGCAAAATCTTCCCAGCTTCTCTAGTTCTTGCAGATTTCTACGTATTCTGGCAAAGTATGCTAACACACAATCAGCTGAGGCTGAACTCAACAATACTCATGATCAACATTAGATTCCTGACCATTCCAAACAAAAGCACACTAAAGGGTGGTAAAACAACAACAACAACAAACCCACGAGTCAGTGAAGCTATTTGCTTGTCAGATTACCAGTTGTAAAGAAGCGATCCCAACTCTCAGGAATTTGAATTGCTCTGGATAACGACCACTCTGCCTCATTGAAATGCTAATTACAGACAACCCTGACCATTTGCCTTATAATGGTCACTTCACACTGGTCAAGTGGCACTCTACTTTTTTTTTTAGAACTGTCAAACAAAATTCATGAGCAGATAGTTTTGTACAAACCATACTCTAACTATCACTGCAAAAATGACAGCTGTGCACATTTCTTATCAGAAGACTTGAACAGATAAAACATACACAAAGAAACTTCCAGTAAATGTTGACCAAATATCAAGCTTTTAAGAGATTTTTACTGCTACATAAATCCAGTATAAACAAAACTTTTCCTGGTTGCTGTTGTCTTCTTGAAAGATTCCTGTATTTACTTAGTGAACAAAGAATTCACTCCAACTGTGGATCAACACATGCACAAAACCACTTTTAACAGTACCCCTTTTCTTTAGAACCCTTTGGAGTATACAACAGAAGTCTGACGCAGCACATTCCTGAGTAACGTGTTTTCTACCATTTTGCTGTAAATCATGAAAATAGATCTAGCATAGAATCTTTATGAAACTAGTCACTCTCACTACAAACCTTCTTATTTGTTACACATTGGTCTCCAGAAGATCATTAAGAAGATACACTGTAATTCAATATGAACTTCCTCATGGAGACTTTAAGAGCTGCCTCGTGGAGACATCGTTTTGGTATTTCTTATATTCTTGTTTGATACTTTTAAGATTTACTATGTTTGATTTATGTCAGTATTGTCTGGGACAAATTATTTGCTGTATAGGCCCCATTTTTTCTCTCTCTTCTTTCTTTAAAACACAACAACTATAATTCATACTGGGATAGTCTTATCCCATATTGAGTGGAAGAAAAAGTTGACAATACCACAGTGTATCTCCTTGATTGTTTCGGTATCCTACCTTACCTTAACTCTCTTTAACCCTTTCGGTTCCAGGGAGTTTGGACATCATATGCAATAATAGGGGGATTCTCTGTGCACTCAAATCACACAAAGACCCGAATTCACGAAGGTGGTCTAAATTTAAACCATGGTTTATGCATATTTCTTCTGCATAGATATGATTGACAGATTGCGTACGCTAACAGGCATCCAGTAAAAAAACGTGCATTGATGCGCGCATGTATTTGTACGCCTATTCAATGCTCATTTTAGTCCATGGCCTAAATTTGTACCATGGTCTAAGTTTATACCACCTTCGTGAATTCGGGCCAAAAGGTTTAAGTACACAGGGACTCCCTTCAGGGTAATGATAATGTTTGCAATGTTACTACTGTTATCAGGACTAAAGAATACAGCAGCCTTTCATATTCAAGTATGTCTTGATAATGATCCTTTTTTGTTAAATTACTAAGAAACATATAAATCGTCACTGGGGTGACAAGACCTTGCATCTACAATTTTGGTGAAAATAACTTTTTTTGATTAATGGTCAGATGATCAGTTAAGTGATGTCCTGTCCAAATCCTAGATGTCTTACCCCAAAAATGAAGCCACCACAGCATGTCAAAGGAATGTCTATCCCATTGGATACAGTGCTTTGGCTGCCATGTTTTTTTGCTCTCCTGAACATTTGACATTTTGTAGATACGAGGTCTTGTCGTCTCAGCGACGAAATGTTGATGATTCAAGAGTTTAAAGGAGTTCTTTAATGAAATCTTTAAGAGAGAAGGAAATGTACATGCAGGACTTGAAAATTATGTACATTATATATACTTATATAATCCACACAGGGCACTCCTTTTCTATCAGCCTATTAGATGGTGAAGCCACATCCAGGCTAGTGCATTCATAAGGCAGAGGGTGAAGTTTGATGAATGGCCTCAAAACAAATCATCCCAGGTCCAGATTCACCAGACTGGAACATACGTCACTCTAGTGCAATAAATCTCCAATGAGAAGACAGATATACATATATCTACTTCACTCTATCTCATATCTTCCCACCCTGAAACCTAATCTCAAAGCCCTTAGACAGCTACAGCAATGTATTCTTCTCCAAGAAATGACAGCATGCAGCTGTGTTATGTTATCCATGAGAAATCATCCACACAAGTTCATTTTGTGTGTCAAGTCCAATACATTCTGAGTTGTATGTGTTAGTAATAAAAGTATTTCAATGAGAGCAAAAATATACCACAGATCACATAAATTGTAAAGCAAAAGTTATCATAACTAATAAAGAGAACATGGGCCAAGGGGATACAGTGCACTCCCATTATAACGAAGATGGTTATAATGAAATTCTGGTTACAGCAAAACAAAAATTCAGGCTGTAACATTATCTGTGCTATGTATTCTTATTGTTTATTGGTTCGGTTAGAATAAAATTTCGATATAAGTAACGAAAGAAAACTGCTGGTTCCGAGCATTTCGTTATAATGGGAGTCCACTGTATAAGAATGTGTGTCTGCCATTACTGAGATTCATGTAACCTGCTTTACTAATTAGCGTCTTATCTTCCTTTCTGATCTGGTTTCAACATACTTAATAATCAATGCCTTTCATCGCATGCCACACAGTCTATTGCATATCTAGAAAAGAAATTTTGATGCTGAGTGCACTGGTCTTCAGTGCATAAATCTTTTAACCTGATACTTGGGGGAGTCATCACTACACTACATGTACAATAACATACCTACACCATCTGCTAATTACTGTATACACCAAATATTTCATGTGGTTTTTACTTTCATGAATTTCACAAGTCAGGTGCTATTCACAAATTTAAAGACATGCAAAAATATTGACTCTGATCTTGACATAAATGTGACAAGCATGCAGACAGTTCTCCATTCATTGCTGTATTTCACGACAGCAATTTTAATCACTCGCGAAATCATCGGAAGTCCCGATTCACGAAAATTTAGACTCGCTAAATATATGCCGTATACAGTATCTGTAAGAATATCTACTAAGTGTAATTACCACAAATCAAACTGATGTGCACAAACAACTACAAATTGTAAACCAGCTCTAAGCACCCAACAAACTTTGCATTTAAATGCAATTTATGCTGCATATCATGCAGTGAAAGGCACATTCACTTGTATTCTCTCTTTGCCAATTTGAATTGGCATAAATACTCTCAAAATATCTCTCATTAGACAGGTCTATACTATAATCCCTCTAATCCCAACTAGTTCTGCCTTTAATTCACCCATGGGAGCATTCCACAAAGTGTGGCAAAATGTTGGTAGAATTAAAATTCATGCGCAAATGCCAATGAAAACAGCTCAGTAAATAAATGGCTGAGTACATGTACACTACAGCATACTTATTGATCCTAGGTCTGTCATATTCAGTAATTTCACCATAGAGGGCAGCAAACATATTAGGCAGGGAAGATTGAATGGCATAATACCTCTCACATAGGCAAAGAAGTCTCCATAGAGAAACATTTGAAAATGCTTTTTGAGACTTGACGCCCTTATTTAGCACACTCTAATAAAACACTTTACAGTATCAATATATCTGCTGACTGTTCTCTTAAAAAACTTTTTGTAAGCTCTGCTAGATGTTTACTCTCACAAACATAATGGGCAAAACATGTTGAACCACACCAACACAGCAACAACAACAAAAATAAAAAACACCACTTTCATTCCAGTTTATGCTTTCAAGCCTCAAGTTTTGATACAAGAATTGCTTTCATTCAAAAAAGAATGGTGATAAACAATGTTGACTGATATGTTGATTGAAATCAGGACATTGAACTGCTGGGGTACTTCATATGAACCTCTATAAAACAACACCTAAAAAGAATGTAGCTATCCGATTGGTCGATTGCCCATCATGTGAAATTCAGTTAAACGTTCCATCGCACGCTGTGGCTGTCAGACATGCAATTTTATTTGAGCAAAAATGGATAGTGCATGGCTGATGTCACCCATTTCCATTGACTCCTGTGTTAAACTCACGATTGTGTGACTCAAAGTTTTTGTTCCATCGCATGGCTCTGATGTCACAAAAAACAAACATTTGCTGCGCGCATTCAACAATTACAAGCCTGCTTACAAGCGCATACTTTTGTCTCTCGTTTTTGTAAACAACTTCAACCAACTGGTTTTGCATACGTACATACACGGTGACTGCGACTGTGCGGCTACTCATTCGCCTTTCACAGAAAATGGTTGCCATTTCTGTGCTAAATTCAAGAATCTGTGAGTACCAAATCTGTTGACGTTTGAGGTGTTGTATAAAACAATAGTGTATGGTCTTTTCTCATGCAACGGAACAAGATTTCGCTCTCGGTGAAAGATGGGGCCTCTATCTTTCACCTTGCGTAAAATCTTGTACCATCGCACTCGTGACCATTCACTATTTGTATACTGGTGGCACTTACCTTCAAGGACCACAAGTTCAGCAATGCTGTGTGCTGTACCCAGGTTGCTTTTTGCTATGCAGGCATACTCCCCAGCATCTGCTACTGTGGCATGGGGGATAACCAGCATGCAGTTGCCTGCGTTGCTCCTGTCGATGATGTAGTGACCCTGGTTGGTATCTTCAATCTCCTTGCCATCATGGTACCACTGGACCTCAGGCTCCGGAAGACCAGTAACCTTACAGTCAAAGGTTGCCCCATTCCCCTCCCAGCACTTTGCATCCTCAACGTGGATGAGAAAGGATGGTTTGGCGAAGGACTGCGGTCCTTTGTTGATAGTGGTTGTGGTCTGTTCTTCAACAAACAGTTCAGCGCTAACCTGTTTCTCGCCAAGGGAGTTGACAGCCTTGCAGGTGTATTCGCCTTCGTCTTCAGGAAACACCTCCACGATTTGCAACCTGTGGGTGAAGTTCTCATGGTGGAACTTGAAATCCCCGCTCTCGTGGATGGGCCGTTGGTTGTAAAGCCACATCACCTTCGGAAGAGGATTGCCGCGCACCTTGCACACAAAGCTAACCTCTTGCCCCTCACAAACCAACTGATCCTTGAAGCTCTCAACAAACTCAGGGGGACGTCCAGTGGCCTTCTTGTTTTTGTCTGGTTGTACGGTCAGCTTGGCACTGCTGGTCTTCTTCTCACCGACACCATTGTAGATTTCACAGGCGTACTCCCCCATGTCAGTGAGAAGGGCAGAGAAGATTGTGAGAGTGGTGGTATAACCATCCTCTTGGATCCTGGGGTCATGGGTGGAGTGCAGCACCTTGTTGTTATGTAACCATTTTACCTGTCATTGGAAGATGAATGATATTAACAGTCTTTTGCATGAGTTTGATTAATCCAACTACAAGCTATAATTTTACTGTAACTTGTATTTGAGACATACCTGGCAAAACTACGCATATCACCAACACCTTATCTGATGTACACGTATAATAAAGATAATGAGAGTTAACCGCATCTCCATCAGCCTAGTACAGTGTAAGTCCCAGATATCACACTTGTATGGTTTGGGGCTGAACTTTTTTATGCCTCTGTCACGAAGTGTTTCCAGAGGCACTATTTTATCATGATTTCATCATCTATTGTTTATACATCATTCATTGGTTGATTTAAAGTCTCTTTTGTTGATGATATATGTAATTGCTTGTTTCTGTTGCAGACTCTGCAATAGCCTCTGCTGAATTTAACATACATTCTTAGATTGGCAACAAATTTGAGAAGATGACAGTTTCTGTCTCTCTTTCAAAGTTGCTAATTTTTGAATGGTTCTTTGATATTATTTTGTACACATTAACTGAATTTAACCATTCCTTTTAGTCATTCTCTCATATAAAAATATGTGGGGAATGCCAGAGTTGCCAATCAAATGATGACAAGATAATGATTTCTGCAGCAAAATTCCCGAAGGACTCGATGCTTTAGTACTGTCATAATTGTTAAAGATGAAAATACATTTGAAGAAATGTGGAAATATCATATTTAGTGGAACAAAAATATCACATCTAATTAATCCAAATGATGTTCCATATTTTCATACATAAAGATAGTTTTATCCCAAATTTGATACATGGTATATACTGTCAGATTCCGCCTGTCTGAAAGCGCAATTTCAGCCTCATTATGACAGATGAATGACCAAATATGGAAGACAGTGAAAGTGGAATCAGCAATAAAGGTTGAGCTGGAAGAGGGTGAGGTTGGTAGATCGACCTATCTGTCATGAAGATGAGGTCATCGGAAATGTGATTTTCAAAAACAGGCAGGCTCTGGCCAGATGGGGTTAAAGTGGGACGTCAGCATATAGCAGACAACCAGAAGAAGAGACAGATACTGGAATATAGCAAGTATATGATAGCATGGATTGAACTACATTTAAAATGTAATATAAGATATCATGGTTTGAGCTGTGTTTAAACTGTGATACAAGATATTACTTGAAGATGTTTTGAGAGAAACTCTTCTAATTTCCAAATAATTTATATTTTGCACAGCATTCTTATAAAATTTCTCTTCCACTTTCACAAGAAGTGATGTATTCTTCACATTTCCATCAGTCACTGCCAGTGCTAAGAGAATATTCTAAGCCAAAACAAATAGTGAAAGTGAAAAATGATTGCAGCTTCTTCCCACACCATTAAGAGAAGAAGAAAAAGAAATCAGCTCCATTCAAATGCCACATTGTTCCAATGTGTCACAAATATACATGTATGTATTAGTTGTACATATATGTACATGTAACATTTTATTTCTATAAATTTTTAAACATCTCAACATGTCACTAGAAAATCTGACTATCAGTATAACTGATGTATAAATATCAGTTATGATTAAATCATCATATCTCAAAACTATAACTTTTTGCTGTTTGAGATAAAATGCGTATTTTGTGAAAAGACGTGAAAAAGATACAATTCTGATATGTGGTGTACATACATATGAAAAGCACTGGCTCATAACAGTTTCTTGAAAAAATCTTAAATGCATTTTTTTTAATCAAATAGACACAATCTTTTCTTATCACTGGATGAGTAGTCCCTAATTCAATCATCTGCACTGGTTTGGAAAAGTTTTTATGACCAGGCCAACAATATTTTCTTGGATGTGTTTTCTACTACCCAATGAGTTACAGGTTTGTGTTTATTGTGATCCTAGCCAGTATTGGTATATCAGTACACTGAGTCATCCTTAGGAATGCAAATTTATCCCCTCAGCATCTTTGTCTTTACCATGGCCCGGATTGAGGTGGTAGAAGATAGAAGGTCAACAGAGGGAGATCTAAATGTATGTCAGCTGATCGGAACATCTGGGACGGAGAAAGACAGGAAGTAGGCCCAAGGGATGATGGGAAGGAAGCAAGGCCAAAGCTGTATACCAATTTACATTCTGCATTGTACATGTGTGCACTGTGAGTTGAAGCTTAATCCCCCCCCCCCCCCCCCGTCCTGAAATGTCTAAGGGTGCCCTTTTCTTAATACCATGACACTATAATTACGTGTGGCTAACATTAGATCAAACAGTCACTACTACCTTTGTAACATCTCATGCCATTATAAAACAGTCATCTACATCTGGATTGCCTTGAGTTACCCTTCGCCATTAAATGAACATTGTTCGGAGATGGACAACCAGTTACAATAGTTACAGTGTAAGCAATCTTTATTATGCTCACGCAACACAAACTGCCGGCCGGAAAAAGGGCGAAAGTCGTACAACAGCAATATAACATACTTCTCAAACACTGCTTGTAAGAGTTCAGTATAACACACTGGCACTTGATTTCTTCATGAAAACAAGTAACTAAAACACATGATTAATAGATATGCATTGAATATTGTATAAATATGCTAATATGATGTTAAAATGCTTTGCTAAACTAGAAATGTCGCTATGGCAACTGATGCCTCCGCCATAATGCATGATTCTCCCAATAGGCGTATAGTACAATGTCTTCACAATGTGTGATCCATGACAGTTTCACATAACTGGCAAAATACTGAAATGACAGGTTTGTCAGAAATGTCTTGAACTGGGTTTGCTTTAATTTTTTAAGAGTGCAGGTACACATATATGGGGAATTGAGAATTTTTACTTGAATTCTGACAGACCTTTTTATAAGTTTATGCATTGAGTAATTTCCAAGGTATGAAGAAAGCGTGTAATGACGGTACAAAATGGATTTTTTTTTTTTTTTTTTTTTTTTTTTGGGGGGGGGGGGGGCATTGAAACCTGGCCTTTGACCCTTAACCTTTGACCTTCTGGCTGGAAATTTCCCAGAGAATCTCCATTAGGTAATGCACGTATTAATTTTTGAAACTAATAATGCAAGCATTGCATATACTAGTATATGAGGGAAATAGTAAAATTTTAAAGAGATGACCTTGACCTTTGACCCCTGACTATTGACCCATGACCCCTAAATTCCCTAGATAATCCCTGCCAGTCAGTACATGCGTATGTACCAAGTTCCACGAAGATGCATTGAACCATTTGCGAGAAAAGTGATATTGCAACATTTTCATTTTAATTTTTTAAGAGTGCAGGTACACATATATGGGGAATTGAGAATTTTTACTTGAATTCTGACAGACCTTTTTATAAGTTTATGCATTGAGTAATTTCCAAGGTATGAAGAAAGCGTGTAATGACGGTACAAAATGGATTTTTTTTTTTTTTTTTTTTTGGGGGGGGGGGGGGGGGGCATTGAAACCTGGCCTTTGACCCTTAACCTTTGACCTTCTGGCTGGAAATTTCCCAGAGAATCTCCATTAGGTAATGCACGTATTAATTTTTGAAACTAATAATGCAAGCATTGCATATACTAGTATATGAGGGAAATAGTAAAATTTTAAAGAGATGACCTTGACCTTTGACCCCTGACTATTGACCCATGACCCCTAAATTCCCTAGATAATCCCTGCCAGTCAGTACATGCGTATGTACCAAGTTCCACGAAGATGCATTGAACCATTTGCGAGAAAAGTGATATTGCAACATTTTCACCTAACCTTTGACCTTTTGACCTTTGACCTTATGACATGAAACTCTCTCTGGAGAATCTCTATGCAGTAGTACATGTCCACACCAAGTTTCAAGAAAATACCTTTGGGCATTGCATAGATATGGGGGAAATTGCAACATTTGTAGCATTTGACCTTGACTGTTTGACCTTTGACCTCTTGCCAATGTCACTAAAATCTACTCAACTAATTGTCCTATCATACATCATCCTTGGACCAAGTTTGGTGAAAGCTGCTTCATCCAGTTTTGAGTTATCACGTAAACAGATAAATTTTAGGATTTGACCTTGATCTTTGACCTTTGACCTCTGTTCGATTTCACTGAAAAACTAAAAAGTTTGGTGAAATTTGCTCTATCCAGTCTTGAGTTATCGCGTAAACGGATACAATTTCATGCTTTGACCTTGACCTTTGACCTTTGACCTTTAGCCGATTTCACCCAAAATCTAATCAAATAATTGCCCCATCATACTTCATACTTGGACCAAGTTTGGTAAAATTCCAGTAAATATTACTCAAGTTATCGCGTAAACGAAAGGGGACGGACGGACGGACGGACGGACGGACAACCCGAAAACATAATGCCTCCGGCACCACTTCGTGGCGGAGGCATAAAAACAACACTTACTTTTAACAAAGAAACTGTATGCTTCATACTAAGTAAAAAAACTTCTATCAGTCATAATTAGATTGCCTGTTCCATCCCTTTTGCATAAAAAGACAACATGCATTCCATCTTGATGTAATGCTAAATTAGGAAGAAGGCAAGGAAAGTTGACTGACCTGTGGCTTGGGGTCACCGGAGATATGACACATGAAGCGAACCTCGTTTCCCTCCTTGATCATGACATCTCTGATCTGAGAGAGAAATGAGGCTGGTGTCTGGGAGAGCTCCTTGGTTGACTTCCTCTCTATTTCAAGCAAAAATCACAAGAACATAAAACATAAAAAATATTGACCATCTAGAGGTGTAATATAACATTTGACATCCCTGCAGAAGTTATATTTTTATAATATTGTCTATAGGAGGTGTAACATTACACTTGACTTCACTGCAGGAGTTATATTTTCCTCCAAAGAATATATTCTTTAATTCCTGGAAAGCATAGCACCGAGGGAAAATAGTGTCTTCAGGGGAAAATATAACCCTAAAGGAACTGTCAAGAGTTATATTGCATGGACACACAGGGCAATATTTGTTACATATAGTTTATGGTCAACATAAACACACATCCTTTCATTCTTGCCCCATTGGCAGCCGGTCAAATATTGGAGTTGCATCACAGCTTGCAATATGATAATTTCGATCCTCACTGCATTAGTCACCTGACTGTAATATGACCAATCACTAACAAGTATTCATAAAGACCATAATAATATTCAATGCAAAGCAGCAGGGCAGGAACCTCATAAATATTTTACTCTGAAGCTTTTAGCAAAGGTCTATTAATGGTATCCTACATTCTCAGACTGATGCTCCCTTAAGCAAACATTTTGCCAATCTCCTTTAGAAGTTAAACTTAACTTCTTATATCTGAGCAGGAGCGGATCCAGGAATACTGTAAAGGGGGGGGGGGGGGTGCAACTAATATTTCTGGTGCCACTTCCGGGTTTCATTTCATTTTTTTTCTAGTTATTTCTTTTGTTTTTAACAAAGTATAATGGGGGTGTGCGCCGGTTACGCCACCCTCTGGATCTGCCACTGTCTGAGTGCTTGCAATTTTGCTGAACTGGAAAGATTGTCTTGTTAGGTTGAATTATTATAATCTGCAGTGTTTGTTATCATCAATATAATTCATGACTTATGATAAGCCATTTTACAGTTCCACTTTGCACATGAGCAGAAAAAGGTCATTTGTACAATCAAGCATGTTGGTTTTTTTTTTTAATTCACTGAGATGAGCATCCCTGATGTAATGAGTATTCATGCAACCTTTATAATGGTGCTTTCTATCACATCCACCTGACAGCATGCCTGGTATTTAGCAATGTTGGTAGAAAAAGTTTGTTTATGCATTCAACACAAAACAATGAAATGAATGCCTGCTGAAGTGTCAACTGACCGACCATTCTTGTCACCTGCTCTGTGTAATTCCATTCTTTGTTTGAATGTGGATTCCATAAATTGTGGGCATGCTTATGCATCATGCTACTTTAAAAACGAGTGAAGTGCCTAACCAATTGAGAAAAAAGAAAGGTCATTTGTACCAATGTGCCCATGAGCTAACTGTGAACTGGCTTATTCAATGTTGACTATTGTGGACACAGACAGCAAATACATTTAAAAAGTCATATGTCTATCTTTGTCTTTCATTTGCTTCCATTTGCATACACATACACCCCCTAACAAGCTAACCTTGTTGGACTCTTTAATTTTCTAATGTGCCCTATCAACTAAGATGCCAAAAGAAAAAAAACACTAAGCACACAGCAGATTAATATTCTCTGCAGTTGGTGAAGATAAACAAAGAGACGCTGTTGGCTTCTACTGATTTTGTTTGGGTGTGTCTTATTATATCCAGCTGGTACCATCACTGCAGGACAGTGCACAGTGACTGCATTCCAAACCCAAAACAACAGTGTGCCCTCTGTGGTGGCTGGTGGAACATGCTGCCTACTCTCAGATACAGGTCATGGGACAAATTGATTTCTTCATTTCTTGCATTGCCAAATCTACAGGAACAATATCCTCCAGCATTCCATATCTGATGTATTGACAGGATCACAGCCAAAGCTCTGCCATCCATCTAGACTTTCTTTGAAGTTATGACTTTGCTTTCTCCTCTAATGTGACATACTGCACTTGTGTAGATATGAAAATCAGCTAATATTTTATTGTATGTAAAGAAAATGAATTCAACCAAGGTCAGTGTACTTTCTTAAACCAAAAGTAATATGATCTTTGACTTGTGTTTATGTTTGTGAAAGTTATAAATCTGAATTTGTCCCACTGCTTTTGACACATATGTCAGTCTCCTGGCCTATCTCCTGTATAATAAGTTTGTTGTGCAATCTTCCAAAAACGTCATAAAAGGAAAATTTACAAAATAGGGGCTGTTTTGATCTGTAAACAGTTAAAAAAAAAAGGAATTACTTGACCTCAGCAAAACCCCCTCAAAAAAAAAAAAAACACCTTTAAATGAATGACTACCTACCCACATATCAACTTCTTCAGCATACCAAGGGTCCTGCTATACATTTGTTTGGCAATTAGATTGTGATTCTTTTAAAAATAATGCTATTCTGCCTTGTGCCCAACAGGAATCTAAAATTACTTAAGAATTTCACATGGCAAATGGCTTCTTTCCCCGAGTTTGCATTCATGATTGACAAATCATGCAGCCTTGAAGGGATAGTATAGTTTTTGTTGAGATATAATATGGGGAATTCAGATGTTTACTTTTTGTACGATAATAAGAAAAACAAATATTGAATATCAAATTAGATTTGAAATGGCAGAGATATCCAAAAAAAAAAAAAAAACTACCCAAAGTAGAACAAAGTGGTCGTGATAAAAGGTGGGTCCCTTCAATTAGGACTTCTTTGTTTTTGGATATCTCAGCCATTTCAAAATCAATTTTCCTAAAATAAACTTTGAATTCCCCTTTATATGTGTGCCTTTTTATATTTCATAAGAGGTTTCCCATTACCTCACACAAATGGAGGAAACCTGAAACCCAATCTCAACCAAAACTATACCATCCCTTTAACCCATTGAGAACGGACTAATTTTGCTACAACATGCATTTCCCATAAACCCCTGCCCGAGTATACTCGGGACTCATCCTCAAAGGGCTAAAGAACAAGAGAGGAGACTCCAAGGGTTGATACCTTTCATCTTGTTATCTTTCTGTTTCTCGTCTCCTACTGATGTATCATCATCCATCTCCATGGAGTAGACTCCACTGTCTCCATGGCGAATCTTGTGCCGCTCTGTTGTCTTAGCAGGACCGGAGGATTTATTGCTTGCTTTGGTGCTTGAATAAAGAAAACATGACATAAAAAGACAGTATTGATAGTTATAACTACAGTATTGTTGAATATTTGGAATACCTGAGTGGATACAACTTCATGATCAATTCATCTCTACTGGAAGGAAACCACAAGAACAAAATTACATGCTTTTTGATAAAATTGCACATAAAGTAAAAATCTTGATCCTATGTCTTGTGCAATGGTAGTATTGCTCACAACCTCAAAGAAAAATTAGCTGTTGCCCAAGAAACCTCCTCCTGAGAGTTATAGTGCATTTTTTCCATCTTAACCAATTTAAACCCTGAAACCGTACTTCTGTGGTTTAGTGCCGTATGCTTATTTCATAGTTTTTCACTTTTTAATGTCAATGTTTTTGAAGGTAGATTAGAATTTTTTCTCATTGGTTTCCTTAGATACTCCTATATAATAATTTGTTTTCATTGCAGAATTTTCAAAAGCCTCACAATTATTTTAATTATAGCTGAATCTTAAGTTGCCAACAAATTCTTGAAGACTGCAAATATAATGAATTTAATCAGTTTTATGCAATCATTTTTCAATGTGAAATATGAAGTGGATTTCAGCATTGCCAATTTAATGACCTGCAGATGATATAAGTTTTGAGGCAAAATTCCTCCACGACTGGATGGGTAAACGAAGGCAATGATGCATGGGTATCTTTCACACCTCATAATTTTACAATTCACATGACATGAAATAAACTGTTCATATTTCCGAGCCTGACCTCCCCCCACGAGACCTACTTCAGCAAAACTAGACTTCCATTTCAGTCTTTATTTGTTAACATTCCATTTCAGTCTTTATTTGTAAACATTCCATTTCAGTCTTTATTTGTAAACATTCCAATTAATATTTCTCTGAGCACTTAGATACATCAGGGCTGATTGACTGACACTAGGTTGAAAAAAAAAAAATCCTTCACATTTTTCATGACAGGTTCACATCTAAAGAAGACGTAAGGCCATAATACTTGTGATCTATAAACAGTATAGCTGTGAAGTCCCTGGGCTAATTTCTGACACCTAAACTCAAGATGATGATGAATGGGTGGAGATAGAGGAATCATCTTGAGATAAGCTCTTCCAATGCCACATTTGACCCCAGTGAACTGCCCCTTTGCGTCACTACAAGCCCAGGCTTCATCTGAAGCCCATGTAGCCCCATACAATGCATTTCAAATACAGTGCAGTGCCTACTGAATGGAGATTTCTCATTGGCTGACATTCAGATAGATTTGTTTATATTACAACCTGATACACACAAAAAGATAGGGAGATAAAAGTTTGAGAGGTCTACAATGATGACTGCAGCCTACTGCAAAAACTAAGTTGACAACAAATTTGTGAAAGCAGGAAATATTCAAATTCCTTGGGCTGATCATAATCTATGGTTAATACAATAATCCAAAGACTTATTTGAGTGAACTGAAATTAACTTTTACAAGTTGGCAAAAACTAAACAAAGAAATAGGTGAAACTGAACTGGAAAAAAAATACACTGTACTGTTATTGCTAATACATGTTAAAAGAAAAGAACATTATGGAATATTTCATACAATTCCTGAAAAGTAGATGATTTTATGTCTACACAAATACTTCAATGCATGACATCAAAGCCAGTGAAACACCAAAGAGCATTTAATTGAGTGAAGTGTTAATGACGTTTGTCTCTATCCCATCTTCCATTTACTCACTTGACATTGGAGTAGTAAACCAAACTCTTACTATAGGATACCACTCAACTCTTTCCCCTTTCCCAATCCAATGGAACCCAAGGTCCCCTGTATGGCATTTTAATGGCTGGCTGTGAGATGTGTTTTTACCCTATGACGAATGACCTTGTTCGTTACAAAACTCAATGGCAGGACAATTAAAGGCTTCTGTAGTCTACTGTGTGATTACATCCAGTCATGCCAAAATATGGAGGGAAAAGTGAATACTATACAAAAACAAATCAAGGTTAATTAGATATAAAGCACCAACACACTTAAGAAAAGCAAACAATTGATGAATTGTACAGCAGAAGTGCAGAATTTCAGCCTGATCTGCAACAATGATTTTTCCTTGGATCAATACAATATCAATATTTAATCCTTTCTATACTAGGGACTTTGGATAACACATACAACATGAAGAGGTTCTTTGTTGTTGTTGTTGTGCCAATCTGCACTCAAAGGACACAAAGGGTTGAGGAGATAATTTGATATGTGTTTTTCTACCACTTAAAAGAATTGCTGATGATAAGCAGTACATAAGATATTCTGATGATCCAATAAAAGTCACTATCTTGGAACTATCTTGCATAGAAAACTGACTGTGTAAAGTATGATTGATTTACACATAATTTGTATATAGCGTACAATGAATATTTTCAGCTGTATAACAAGATAAAAAGCTGGTAGACAGACAAGATGAATATTATACAGCATTATACCATGGATAACAAATTATTATAAAGAAAAGCTGGCATGCTGACTGACCTACATAAAGTATGCTTTCAAGGGTACTGTACTGCATAGTTTTATGGCCTGGATATTACATTCGCTTTAACATAGAAAATATATTAGATAAACAAAAAAAGATGCTAGGGCAACTAATATTATCATTTCTGTTAGAGTTTTCAGTTATTTTTGTATTAAGCAAACAAAAAAAAAACAACAACAACTTAATGAATATCAAGTTATTACAGTACATCTATTAATGATTGCTCATTCTTTTAGAAAGGGACCAATCAGTTTTGCATCTTGTTTGGGTAGATAATTTGGCAGAAGGGTTAGGATCCACTCAAACTTTCCCTATTCAAACAAAATTTGCAATAAAAGGTATTAAACAAAAATCACAACAGCAAAATACCGGTCCTTTCATCTTGGAAAAAGTAAATGGGTAATGTTTTTATTTGTTTTCATAAACATAGATCTTCTCTTAGCATCTTAGTTACATAACAGGTTAGTGACAAACAGCTGGGTGTTTCATAATTTCAATGCTATAAATTTAAGCGCAAAGCATTTTATATCCAATTTATAATTATTAACCAGTTTATAATAGTGATCAGCTAATAGACCCTGTTAGCTGTTCCATCTTAAAAAGAGCCAATTTACCTATGTGTCCAGAAAGATGAAAATGTTAAACATAAGAAGCAAAGATGGGTGAAAAAGAGAAATGAAATGCTGTGTTTACACTGGCATGGATGATCAGAATTTGGTTTTTGTACCTTTAAAGGCATAATTTACCATTTGCAGATGAAACAAAAACCCAGCATTAAAATAGTTCTAAAATATGAGTAAGGAATAGAAATAACCATTGCAAAAAAATTGAATCCGTAAAATTGATGTTAATTATTGTTAAATATATAAAATGTGAACAATATTTATAATGAAAATGTTTCCAGACTAAACCATCTACAGTTACATTCTATTGCCAAAATGATGATATATCATTGTATTTTAGGCTTTATTGCAAAAATTGTATATGGTAGGATGTTTTGTGATACAACTGACCTAGATATATGCATCAAATGTGATATCTTAAAACTTTTTTTTTTCAAATCACTGCTCCCAAAGGTAAACAGGACCTTTAAGACATGAAGTAGCAGTGACAACACTGGGGCACTCCTGTTCTACCTCGCTCAATTATGTCTACAATCCTCCCTGACAGCCAGGCTGCCATAGGCCCCACCTCAGAATTGTGTGTCTACACAGTATGTGTGTTAAACACACAGGCAGGCAGGGACTATTTTAGTAGGTAAAGTTTTCACGAGGTAACCCAGAAATGTCCAGAAATATTTGTGCAAGATGGAACAGCTAGGATCACATCATAAGGATGTTGTACCTTTCAGTGAAGTAAACTGTTGCTGACATTAAAGCCATAGTACTTGTGGTAGCAGAATCATTGTTTTAAGTTCCTTTTTTTAATACAGTTATTTCTACTTATTTCTATCTTATGTCTTTGTGTCTATCATGCTGTGTTTTGGTTAACCAATTACTGTAACATGATATACTTACATGTACATGTAATAAATCTTGTTTCACATCACTGAATATAATCAAAGACTACAGCATCCAAACTGGTATGGAAGAGATGATAGTAAAATGCAACAACAAAACCCAATTTCTTTACAGTGTTTTTAATATTTACTTATTGTGTCAAAGTACTGTACTATATTACATGGTGACTACTATGGAGACTTTATCCATGTGGTAGAGGGTTTAATTTTCCTGCTCATAAATACCTTCAGCAAAGTATTTGAGCATCATCTCTGTGCCTTGCCATACCTTAGTCAACAAAATGTCATCTCTTGGAAGTGGGGCAATAGCCATACCTTAACAAATTAACCACAAAGTCTGATTTAAAAAGGTTAATCATGCATGATATAAAAGTGCATATGGGAGATGGGAGAATAATAACTGCAGAAACCTAATAGAGTCAGAGAATATTAAATTTCCAGTTGTGATGTTTAACATTCTTATGATTCTCGGCTATCTCATGGAGAATAAATGTTTTATGTACAAATGGTAAATTCAAAATACCAAAGCAATAAAACAATCACAAGCTTTGAATCTCAAAACATTTAAGGATTTGAAATTTGTACAGGATGTACAGCATAATGTGGTTGGGATGTTGGAACTTTTTATTTTGGCTCAAATACTAGATCTCTCAGGAACTGGCATAGTTATTTCAAAACAAGTCTCAGCAGGTGCATTACATGAAATTTAAACTTGAATAGACTAAATAAGAAACATTACTCAAAAGTATTGATAATCAATTTTTTTTCTCGCACAGCATATAGTTGATGCAACAGTCTCCACAGTGCCTACAGGAGTAAATCACAGAATCAAGCTACTTGTATAGACAGCTGCAAGGTCTATAAAGGATTATATTACATGCATCATAATGTTCAGGAATGCATTGCTACCATGCCAATCAACCTTTTTTTGAAGCTACACAAACTTGATACATGTGTATCAGACCATGCAGGTATGGATACTGATAGAAGAGACCTACTTTCAGCAGGTAATGTAAATACATCATCAAATAAACATAGCTTACTCTCTGGCACAGGTCTCCAGGCACTGGCTGAGTTAGCATTGGTATCACTCAGTCCCAACGATCCAATCCAGGTGTTATCAAACCCAGTGCATGATCTTCTCTTTCCGCCTCAAATATCTCCAACGGTATTAACCCCCAGTATCCTGCACCCCTCACAATCCCACAAAGATGGCAGGTGAAATCGAATCCTACTAGACGGGAGGCTGAAGAAGCAATACCAAGCACCTGTCCACCATCCTCATGTAAGCGTAAGCGTGTCCAGCAAGAGAAAAGCAGTCCAGATGGAATGGCTTAACCTGACTTACACCGGTATAATGAGCACCCCTCTCTCTGAGCACCCTTCACAATCCCCGCCTACTCTGGTCTTGTGAATCCACAAGGTCACTGCCCACAAGTCAAATCACATAATTTGAGTCTTCGAGATGAGCAGCACTCAGGAACACAGAAAATTAGTATCAGAGGGGATTGAGACAGAGAGAGAGAGAGAGGTGTGGAGGTAGGAATGGAAATCAAAGCACAGAGAAAGAATGACTGAGGGGCCTACGAGAAGGGAGACAAGAAATAGAATGGAATAATATGAGACTGGAGAAGACAAGAGAATAAAAGAGAATGAAACAATAGCAAAGAGAAAACAAGATTCATACCAAGAGATACTGCCATAGTCATTGATATTGAAAGAAGGAGAATTATATAAACAAGGAGAAGAAAATTTGAACAAAATATATAATATAGCCTACACTGTTTTCTTCAGTCAATCTGCAGCAAATTCATAGATCAAAGTTTGATGTAGAAACATTCCATGAGTAAAATCCTCTTGGGTGATATTGTTTGCTGCACAGAGTAGGGAAGAACGTTGTGTGTGTTTTAATTGGCCATACCAGCACCTAGCCGCCATGTGCACACAATGAACCGTATACGAACTTGTTCCGCCTGTCACTGAGACCAGGTCGTGTCAGCAAGGGATGCCTGGAATAGCGGAGGGCATACCACCGTACTCCAAAGCCTGGAGTGTCCCATGGGCGGAGGGGCCCTCCATCACCGGTGGAACACTGGTCTGGCAATCAACTGGAAGATCTGCCAAGATGGAGTTGATGGCTTTAAAAACTGTCATGTACTTAAGCCTTCCCGGGAAAAGAAAAGCACTGGGGGTCGGAACGATAACCGCGTCATCAAAAGCTGAAAGACAAATTTATAAAGCTGGGGTTGTTTGTATGTGTGTCAAGGGGAATTATGGGCAGAATTGACCTCATTCAGTTTATTAATAGCTGTTTTCTGTGAAGCTCAGAGTTTGAAAGACAGACCTGGTACACAATTGTCAAGCTGGTATCTCCTGGCACTGTAAAACTGGATGTCTTCAGGTATCTTTATTTTCATTACTGAAAGAGATGGTAATGAAAGTACCTTTAAAGGCATAATCTAAATTTTGCAGATGAAACAAACACCCAGCATTAGGGCTTCAAAATAGTTCTAAAATGTGAGTTAGTGGTGTAGAAACAACCAATGTAAAAACTTGAACCAGTATTATTGATGTGAGAAGTATTGATAAATACAAAATGTGAGCAATAGTTATAATAAAAATGTTTCCAGATAAAATGGTCTACAGTTATGGTTTAATGAGAAAAATAGTGATATCTCTTCATATTTTAGGCTTTATTGCAAAAACTTTACATGGTACATGTGGGATGTTTTGTGATACAACTAACCTACACATATGCATCAATAGTGATATCTTTAACATTTTTTAAATCACTGTTCCCAAAGGTAAACAGGACCTTTAAAGTGATTTTTCACTGCACTGAATTCACAATCCTTCATCCATGACAGAAAGCAGGGAAAAAATCAGTTTGTTTCATAATATATCATCATAACTTCTTTTATGTGACCAATAGCAAAAGTAGCCTAATGTAAGTGGCTTTATAATGGCTCCACATTGACACACGTACCACTGCATCCCACATAACTATCGCAGACAGGCCTTGTAAACACAAAACCTGCCAGAGAATGTTTGGATTCTTATCATGATGCAATTTGGGGAGTGTTAAAGCCTCAAACAATACAGTACATTCCCTCCTTTTTACAGAGAAATGCCAATGTCATGTTTAACACTATTCTGGTGACATACGTAATGTATAAGTTGTTATTTTTTCAAGGGCTTAAATTACATGAGTTTCGCGAATCACAGTTGGACCATGAATTGAACAAAATGCAAAAATGTCACCATGTGCTAAGGTAATAGAGCACTTATGAAGGCCTCTGTGTCAATTCGCAAAAACAGCATCTCACGAAAATGTCTGTGAACTCCACATTTGAGAAAATATCTGTACGTGAAAATAACAGCATATACAGTAACTGCAAGAAAATCTGATGAAAAGTCAAGCTTTAGAAACTGCTAAAAATAAGTGGCATTTCTTTCTTAATATTTGAAAACAATCATGTTTTACAACATGTGGAACATGGCTTTGATGTTGATTTTTTTTTTTTTTAGCTGTCAACATAGTTTGGTCAATGGTATATGGAAATTTTGTAGATATTATGCCACATATCAGCTGAAGAAAATATCGATAAGCATTGAGATGAGACTATATGTGATGTCATTAAAAAGCTAGTGATGAACTATTTCCTCACTTGCAATACACACATTCCTGAGCCACATTTACTGCTTGGAGCTACATCCTACCTACATTGGGTGACACCGTTTCACATTGCGTCAAATTAGAGCTTTGAAATCCAATTACTGATAAGCATCCGACCAGACTGCGTACACCTCTCTGCTTGTCCTAGATTAACCCACTCAATACTGGCCATATTCTTGGCAGACTCTCAGATAATTTTCTGCTCATATGAGTGCCATCTGTCCAATGATGTGATTCAATCTGCAGCCCGTATAGTGAAAAAGACATTTCATACAGTGCTCATCCAATGATCAGGGACCGCTTTGGCACGAACAGTGCTCAAGGTCCAAGATACCTGTAATGTAAAATAATATATTTTATGTGTTATTTTCACTTGCATGATTGAAATCACATGCTTCTGGGGCCATTTTTCAGTGGCAAAAGTTCACTTCTCCCTCACCATTACATGTTGAGAGTTATTACTAAATGGAGAGAAATAATAATTACCTGTAGGGATTTTATTTGTTTTCCAGAGCAGTTATTTTCTTTTAAGTCCAAGATGGATTCTGCAGACTGTGCGGACAATAATATTTACCAATTGGCCATAGGAGGTAGTATGGGACTACACAATAGGGTGGCATGAAATTGCAGTGACAAAGAGCTTCTTCTCACGTGTGCACTCCATTTTTGATACCATTTTGTGTCTCTCAGTGATATCACATGTGTGTATTTCATGATGTGGATATCAATTGGCACAATGACAAGTAAGTTTAGTGATTTGCAAGGGTCTACTCCCGCCATTTTATTAAAGGCCCACTGGCGTTTAGGAATATTTGCATATGAATTGCACACAAAGTTGGTTTATATTCGCTAAACATCCGCAATATTTGTGAAATATGCTTGTATGATTAAGCCGACATCCGCAAACGTCCGCAATTATCCGCAGAGGCATGTTTTTCCATTGCTAGGATTTTTGAGCTGCACAAAATTTTGGTTGTGGATGTTTTCCTAAATGGCAGTGGGGCCGGGCCCTAAGCAAGGAGACGTGCTTAAATGAGCATATACAAAAATCTACAAAAAGTTACATAGATTTGACAAAACACAATGTTTTGCTAACTATGTTGCTGTCTCAGAATAATGTGGCACACATGGGGTTTACAATGTGGCATATAAATAGTTAATTGCCAGTGAACAGAGATTACATAATTCCTATAGTGTCACCATGGCCTTTATTTTGGGACTGAGACACACTGCTACACCTGAGTGGGCATACAAATCAAGTTAAGCTTACAGTTATTGACTGAATGCTGTTAAAGAAAAGAAGATGTCAAATTAGAGTGCCTTGGCACAAAAGGAGTTGAAGGTAAAAAAAAAAAAAAACCTCAATCAGTCTGTAGACAAGACTATGGTAGCATGGTTTAATTTGCTTACTGCTGATGAATACAACTGTTATCAGCACTGCAAATCTTTTTGTCATCATCAGGACTTGTCTTTTCTGTCGTCCATGTTTGTTATTGAAGCCAAGCCTGTGAGCTGACCAAAACATTCAATATAAGGTGAGCTTTAACTCCCATGCTGTGCAAACTATGCATACAAACCATTTTTCTTTCAGTAAATATTTTTGGCCATTTAAGTGATGATCAGGGTATTATAAATCAATACAAGTCAACAAACATTTGCATTGCATAGTCCCTTTGATGGACAGCAAGGAAATCAATATCGGAATTCATCCCAGTCCTGCTCCGCCCCCCCCCCCTTCCACAATGTCGGTCAGTAGTCATGCTGTACCAGTATGACGTGATTATTGTTGTTATGTATGACTTGCATTTGATCAAATGTCTTAGAAGATAATAAAGAATTAAAGGAAAAGCTATACAAGCAAATTATAATTGGACTATTCAGCAGGCTAATACTGTAAAACCAAAAACATTGGCTGCATAAAACTTTTGTGACTTAGAGCAGATTTTTTATTTTTCATGGCAGGAAGATTTTGCAAATGGCCAACCATGAAAAATTATGATTTTACTACATGAACTGGATTGTGTATATGAAAACGTTTGCATGCATTTTGTTTTCACGCATCATGGCTCCTAATAAAATTTGACAAAAGTTTCATGCATGTGAAAATATGTTTTTATAGTAAATAAAAGCATAACAGTTGCTCACCTGAAATCCTACCATTATTCAACCCGCTATGCTCCTGAAATCAGCTTATTATCATTATATGGTGTATATCATCACAGCTTATAGTGGTATGTACAAACATAAGATAAACCTTGGAATGACAGCTATCACGTCAGATAAACATTGTCTGATTAAAAACAAACACTACTAAACATATCTAATACTGAGAACCATGGTGCATTTACAATCACAAAGATTGCACCAAGTCCTAATATTATTTATGTTAAAAACAAGCCAGATCCAATGATACAAACTAACCAAGGTTATACAAACTGTCCTATTCAATAATGTCTGTGACTTGATAGGAGTATTGCAGACAAATATATCAGAAGCTATCTTCCTCCTTTTTTTCTCTACCTTACTGGTCGGTCATAAAGCCTGTCCCCTTTTCTTTTTCCTGGTTTACTTGCTATTTATATTGCAGCATTTTGGAAGCCTATGCAGTCTATTACTTTCTATACTATATATGACTTGTTCTCTTCTTCAGCAACAGAGAAAGACACTTATGTTGTCTGCAGCTAAGACCTGTCTACACTGCTGCAAACAGGAGATCAAGAAAGTTGATTGAATTGACAATCATAATCATATTACAATCATGACAGTGTTTTCCTCCTTTTGACAGTAAATCATACAAAATTGAGGCATCAAAAAGAGAGAGATCTACAATTAAATAATGGGCTTTGAATTAACCTGTTGAAGACTAGTCCCTAGATATACTTGGGCAGGTGTCTATAGGAAATGTGTATTCCATATAGCAAAATCAGCTCATCTTAACTGATTTTGCTCTAATACACATTTCCCATAGACACCTGTCCAAGTATACTCGGGTCTAAATTAAACATCAATGGTTTGATGTAAGTAAGTTGCAGTGTAATGTAAGTGCAATGTAATGTATGTGCAGTGTAGCCACGCAGGAAGCTGAGATTTTACAACTCTGACAGATATTTTGTTTATTCCTTTTGCCTTTTGCATTGTGTAAACACTAGACCAGATAATCAATGTTTTGATGACAAATGCAAAAAGCATGCGACAGATCAGAAAGTATACACAGAAGTTAACCCATTGAGGACAAGTCATGAGTATACTCGGGCAAGCGTCTATTGGAAATGCGAGTTGGAGCAAAATCAAACCGTCCTTAGTGGGTTAACTTAGAATCCAACAGCTTCTTGAGCATGAAAGATGACAAGAGTACTTCCCTTTTTTATTCTGACGAAAAGAATATCAGTGCTCTGTTGATAATGGAATAGGTATGTTCTGAATCAAATTCACACTTATCAAAGATAACTGATAACAGATAGCATTTTCAATTGCTCATAGTAGGGAAAAGGTGTCATAATGATTAGCATTTTGTTATTTATGTATTATTATAAATTCCATTATCATAATTCCCATAATCACAGGCAATCTTGGTTGTTAGAAGTTTGAACAGAACTGGTAGTCTTGCAGATGATACACATGATATGTCTCTTGTCATGTATCACATATCACTAGATTACCTTTGTTATTTCTGAACAGAGGTAATCTCTGTAACATCTGTTTACGCAGACTAGGTTTATGTCTGACCTAGTCTCCACATATTATGTAGCATAAAACACTGTTACAAGTGCTACAGACACTCTATTGGCTGTTTGCCACATACCTTGTCACCATGACAACATGAGGTTTAGTTTTTAAAGGGATACATAGAAAAGTCTTTATTTGCTTGGTTTGAGACATACCACTCAAATCCACATTCAGAGACTATCATACCAAAATAAACCATAGTATCAAAAGAATGCTTTCAACATTAACTGAAATTAAACAAAACATGAAAGAAAATATAAGAACTTATCTCATATCTACTGCAGATAGCAAGATGCTTGTAATAGCTACCTTTAAGAACTTTTTTAAATCACTGATTAGAAATGACATTTAGTTCCATTGTAAAAGTGATAAATGTATACAAATGCATATATTCATGTACATACCATACATTCATATATATGCATACTCACATATATGTGAGTAAATATAATATAGGCCTAAAGACTTCAGAGCCATATACTTTATGGCAGCTTTTTTGTGATGACCTTTTTTTTTTGAATTTTCATCAACTATTTCATAATCTGTTTTATCTTCTTTCCATTTTCACTCAGAAATTAGTTTCCCATTGAAATGCTTTCTCTTTGAAGTTGCCAAAATGTGCATTCAAATTTGCTCATTGCTGCATTCTCACATTTCACTTTAAACAGTTAACTGTCCCTTGGTGACGAACCATAAAAATTGTCTTGAATTTTTACTCTGATTTAAATCTTCCTTTGATTTATCTTCGTTGATACAAGAGGTGCAGGTGCATGTCCATGAGGGGCTAAGACAAGGGGGGTGCTTAGCCCTTAAAATGCATTTTAAAATCTTAATACTATAAAGCTTAGGCCAGGAATACATACACTGTAATTACAATTACTCAATATGCAATAAAAAGATGTAATTCATATTTAAATCATTGTATATTGATTTAATGAAATTTCTTCATATTTCTTTAAAAGAGAGTAAGGAGGTTGATCTACTTGAGGGAATTTGGTATACTGTAAAAGTGGATATTTTTGTGCAAGTAAATTTTCGTGTTCGGCCAAGTAAGATGAATTTCACGTTTTTAATTCCACAGAATCAGAACATTAACTACTGAAAATGGAGGTTGATTTTTTTAGTTTAAATATTTAAAACTGAGGGAAGCATTCTATAATGAAATCTAAACATAAAGACACTTATCTGTTAAAGCATTTGTATCAAGTACCTTATGAAGTTTTCAAATAATCAAATAGAGGACCAGTGTGTGAAAGATATGACAATGTTGTGCACATCCTAACTGCTTTCTTATATGTAATAAAAGTAAATGATCTAGTTTGGTCTTACTACAAAAACATCAAATCATATTGTAGTAATCAAAATATGATAAAATCAGTGCATTGTATATTATAAGAAGAGAATGCTCTGTATTCAATATTCCAATTCCTTTACATATTGAAGAAGACACACTGTATATTGCTGACGCTATGACAAATGCATATTCATTTTAATGTCAAATAAAATTTTACATATTGTGTTTGATCTACAGGGAGATAATTAATGGTAATATTTTTGTGGTATATTTTCATTTCTACATATAGTTTGGAAATGCACAACATAGGTTTTACATACACATTGACACTAAAGCCATTACTATTACAATTTTTGAAAATCCTTTATTAAATGTAAAAGGTCTCATCAAACATTATTTCCCATTCAGAGTCTCTCTAAAATGAAATCTAAAATCAAGTTAGAATGAGAAACATCTTATATATTTCTTACAGGTAGGTAGGGTCCTTTAAGCTGTAATGTAGGATTAATTCATACACGTGTAAATCTATACTCAGGTTGGCCGGTGTCTCTTGAAACGCCCTTTCCTCTCGGAATGCAAGCCCTCGACCAGCCCTGGTATAAATGGCAGCACGTTGCTTACCGTACCCCACGTCATCGTAATGAGTTCAGCACATGGCCTCGCGGCCTTGCTGGGGTAACGGGACGGAGGGTGTGTGCTTAACGGGAGCTTACTCTCCATGGTGCGGTCTGCCCAGATCACAGAGGCATGGCTTAAAGACTCTCAGCTCTCTGACTTATCAGAGGTTTATATGGGATTGGTCGGTTCTCTTCACTGGGACAAACGGACCTAAAAATAGACTGAATAGCATTCCAATATTGATTATCATGTCATCTGACATTCTTTTATAGTTTTCTTTCCCAGACACGTCTAAATCATAAATTGAAATGTGAGATGTCTTTCATAATACCAGTGTAACAGCTACACAAAATAAGTGATTGAATATGTGTACCCCCAGCTGTCATTTAATCAGCATGTATACAGGCATCCCACTCATTTGTAACATATTATTAACTTAATAAAGAGGGCTATAATACAAGAGATGGGATTACATTTTCAGTAATGTTCTGCTCTGAATTTGTACGTCCTTTTAAATATAACACACAGGGGACAGTCTTGCATCACAGTAAGCATACAATTTGCACCCATAACATCCTGTCTGCACCAAGCTTGCTAGCCATCTCATTACTATAATTAGCCTCACAATCTATTTACACTATTAAACCTCTCTTCTTAAATTGAAAAAAAAAAAATCTCAAATTAATGCAATCATGTGGATGATTCATTGCCAGCCTGTATTTATTACCTATATCTATCAATAAAAATGATGTGCCATTTGTTGAAATGGAGTAATCTTAGGACACACTTAAAGTCTTATCTATGACAATTTTGTGACTCTTGAGTTATATTTACAAACAAATCACGTAGGCATAATAATGAGGCATAGTGACAATATTTTGTATAATGTTTGTGTACATAAATGTATACTTTACATCTACTAGATGTCCCCATCAAGCTTTGAATAGCCTATAACAATTCACTCATAAATGTATTATGACATATAAATGATTACTAAATGTACATACCACATGTTTGTATGTAAGTCTATGTCTTTTGTGAATGAATTAAAGAAAATCAAAACAGTTGCCCAAAACACCTTGGGACTGTAACATAAAACATTTAACATGAGAAAAACTCTGGTAGGAACTAAAAACTCAGGTTAGTATGATGCTGCCATTGACTTTAACACGGGAAAAGTTCTGTTAAATTTTAACCTGAGTTTTTCTCAGGTAAAAAGTTGTATGCAACAGGCCCCTGATTGCAAAGACACACTTTGGGACTTCCTGTTAGGATTACTATTCAGTCAGTTAACCCATTGACGACTAAGCTATAATATCCAGACACAGACGTCAGCAGAGAATGAGTGTTATGTCAGAGGTAAATGGTCTTCATAGGATTAAAGAGCTGGCTGTTGATGCTGAGTCTACGTGATCCAATGCCACAGACAGAAAGGGAAAATGTCAGTAAAAGGTTACACTCACGTTAGCGCCCCTTGTCAAGTGATATCAAATCTAAAGAGTACGGGCAGCCTGGAGAAAGGCCACATTGTGTACAGACACATTAAAGAGAATATACCTAGGCTAGATCGACACACAGTCCTTACAACTATTTATATGTCTGTCTACCAAAGCAAATTAATGAATGATACATTGGGAACATATCACTGAGAATGATTAAGGCTCAAGTGTTTAATTTTCAACTGTTTTTCCTGGCAATTAAAGTCAGCTGACTTTTTTTATTTGACCCATTCCATACCCGATTCTGAAATCCTCATACACTTTAATAGTACACAGGCCACCAGGTTCCCATATGGAACGGGTTAATAGCATTGTTCCTGTAATAAATTCATCTTTGTGTACATGAAAACAAAATTTTACAAGAGATTAAAAAAAAATGTTTTTATAACTAAATATTGCAGTACTAGATGGTAGTGAGATATCATACAAGACTGTTAAAACAAATAACAGATGTCAAGAGTTCACTATAAAAAAAAAAGAAACCTGACTTTGTGAAGCATGGCTGGAACATAATGGTCAATATAAAAGCAAGTGAAGAGTTTGTTTGCAAAAACTGATAAGTCCATATTTGCCAAAATAGAAATGGAGTTATTTGCAATTAAAGGTCAAGAAAAATAAAGAGAATAATAAGAACATTTTCGCTTCTTTTGACCATAACTTCAAAAATGTACCTTTATATGTAGTGACCAATATATCATTTAAAGGGTATTATTTTGTACTTTATGACAGATATCGTACTTCAAAATCTTAAAAAATGGACTTATCGGTTTTTGCGAAGAAACTCTTCAAGTACTGATGCTTCTTTCCAGCTAAATTCTTTGCTGCAGGTTTCATGTTTCTTCTCTTTTCCTGTTCTATCAAAATAAACTTGGTCTTTAACTCTTATGTGGCATGCTCGCATGCCCAACAGTGTGCCAAGTTTGCATACTTTGCTCAAACTCACAAACCTGCCCAAACCGATCAATAAATTCCCAAATGCCACCGTATGATGAAAGCTTCAGTCGAGATTCCATTCCTCACACATGTAGCTTGCACTTCCTTGTGATTGCATAGCGGTGTTCGATAGGAGTTTTTGAGTAAATTCTAGTTTTGTTTCATGGTTGTGTCTGTAAAAGTCATGCCTCCCAGACCTGGACAAAAACTGCTACAGTAATGCTACAGTTACAGAATGTGTATTCCCACCACATTCCCTCAAAACCCCGTATTTAACTTTGGCAAGTCTTTCTTTTTGCCATTCAATGATACTGGAGGGAAAGATCAGAAACTACTTACCACATTTTGCACAGATCAATCAAATGAGCCAACTTTTCCTTCTTATTAAAGTTTAACATGTCATGTGCTGAACTGGAATTGGGATTGTTGCTGGAGATTGCTCAAATTTGGCCACCATAATAGCAATGTGTAAATGCCTGGATCACCTAACTATCATATATATATATATATATATATATATATATATATATGAAGAGTTTGTTCGCAAAAACCGATAAGTCCATTTTTGAAGATTTTGAAGTACGGTCTCTGTCATAAAATACAAAATAATACCTTTTAAATGATGTATTGGTCATTACATATAGAGGTACATTTTTGAAGTTATGGTCAAAAGAAGCAAAAATTTTCTTATTATTTTCTTTATTTTTCTTGTCCTTTAATCGCAAATATCTCCATTTGGCAAATATGGACTTATCGGTTTTTGCAAACAAACACTTCATATATATATATATATATATATAATATATATATATATATATGTATTTTTTTTTTTTTTTAAAGGGATGGCGCTTCACAACGCTATAACCTGGAGTATGGCAGTACCTCTGGTTATGGAATGCCACATCAATTATATCTATTCATAAATGAATCAATGTCCATCTAACCTGTGACTTCTGGGTGGAAGGGAGCAATGTATCTATCAAACTTGATCTGCTGAAGGGACAAATGTAAGAAGCACTGAAGGGATTTGAATCCATGACTCCCCTCAGTTTGAAGATGGAATTTCATGGTCAGATCACACGGCACCTGCTTGGTATGGTAGGGGTCCAACCCACCGGCCGGGGCCATAACGACCGACCGCGCATTATAATGGCATTGCGCGTACAGAAAGAAAATGTACGCATGGGACTACGCGCAACGGTGTTTGATTCTTCACTGGGCTACGCTACCGAGTAAAATGTGGCGAAAACAACTAAGTATTCCCTCTAAATTACCAAAATTTAGCAAAATCGAATAAGGTTTATCGTGTAACTACATATAACTAGGCCTACCTTTGCTGACTCGTTGTTAGATGTAGAGTATCCTTCCGTAATAAATTTGACGATTTTGACCGCAAAATTGTCACCGCCGCTTGTACGATCGTGCACACACAATATACATGACATAAACATTTTGTCGCCCGCTACGACCGTACGAGTTGATGCAGAAACGAGAAATGAATGTGAAAAAACAAACCGACTCATCTAATTTATTTCAATTACGATGAAAAGTTTCCTAATGAAAATCAAGTCAAATTCATCAAACAGTCCTTCAAAAGTAATATCGAAGGATTCAAAATATATTCAAATATCATTGGGGAAAAAAATTACGACTAGAAAAAAACAGCAGCTTGTCGAAAAAACGCGTTTAAGTACGCTTTATACGTATTGTCAATAGAGGGCGGGGTGGTCGGTCAATATGAGCCCGGCAACTGAGTGCGGAAAAAATGACACCCCACGCGTTCGAAGCCGCCATCTAGAGCGCGTACCTCAGATCGCATTTTCAGTGCGCGCTTGTGAATCCGGAGTATTTTCTCCACACGTGAGTAAAATTTCAGGCAAATTGTGAGATTTTTCACGTTTCTATTGATAGAAAAACGTTAGGTGTCCGATATTATGAACACCCAACCATATCCTTCCGTAATAAATTTGACGATATTGACCGCAAAATTGTCACCGCCGCTTGTACGATCGTGCACACACGTTACACATACACATGACATAAACATTTTGTCGCCCGCTACGACCGTACGAGCTGATGCAGAAAGGAGAAATGAATGTGAAAAAACAAACCGACTCATCTAATTTATTTCAATGAATAACGATGAAAAGTTTCCTAATGAAAATCAAGTCAAATTCATCAAACAGTCCTTCAAAAGTAATATCGAAGGATTCAAAATATATTCAAATATTATTGGGGAAAAATATTACGACTAGAAAAAAACAGCAGCTTGTCGAAAAAAACGCGTTTAAGTACGTTTTATACGTATTGTCAATAGAGGGCGGGGTGGTCGGTCGATATGAGCCCGGCCACTGAGTGCGGAAAAAATGACACCCCACGCGTTCGAAGCCGCCATCTAGAGCGCGTACCTCAGATCGCATTTTCAGTGCGCGCTTGTGAATCCGGAGTATTTTCTCCACACGTGAGTAAAATTTCAGGCAAATTGTGAGATTTTTCACGTTTCTATTGATAGAAAAACGTTAGGTGTCCGATATTATGAACACCCAACCATACTCACCATGGAGCTTGCATCTTCTCAGCTGATGTAGCCCTGCTTCCCTTGGTATCGGCTGAATTGTCTCCAGTGAGGTCAGTTGGGGTGATCACAATGTCTCCTGTTATGTATAGGCAATAGTTTGGATGTGATTGCATTAAAGACATAATTTACCATTTGTAGATGAAACAAAAACCCAGCACTAGTGCTTCAAAATAGTACCAAAATTTGAGTTAGAGATAGAAACAACCAATGTAAAAATTTGAACCAGTATAATTGATGTTAAGTATTGTTAAATATACAAAATGTGAATAAAAGTCATTATAAAAATGTTTCCAGACTAAAATGTATACAGTTATGGTTTAAAATAGTGATATCTCTTTAAATTGCAGGCTTTATTGCAAAAATTCTGTGTGGTAGGATGTTTTGTGATACAACTGACATACACATATGCATCAAATGTAATATCTTGAACTTTTTTTAAATCACTGCTCCCAAATGTAAACAGGACCTTTAACTTCAAATGAAACAGGGCAATAACTCCTCACCAAATGAAATGTTAATGATGCATACATCACATGAATTGGTGGGAGTCAATACATTCATAAATTTGAGGACATACAAGTATTATACAAGGAGTAATTTTGGATTAAGGCAGTTAGTACACTGTATTTAACAAGGTATGCTCTATCTCCTGGACGTGGTCTTAAAGGATAATATTACACTACTGCAAAAACATTATAAATGATATGAAAAGTGAAACCAAAATGATATGAAAAGTGAAACCAAAATGATAGTATTACTGGACTTAACTAATAGAATCTACGACAAGTTTTGATCTTGAAGGGTTTTGGCCAAAATCCAGCTGGCACATTTAGACCTCGTAGCATACCATAGCCAGACACCAAATATATTCAGTTGATGGGTTTCCTCAAATAACACGAAAACAAATGAGAGGGACTGAACAGGACCATTACATGTGCGAAGTGGGACTTGGCCTATCAAGCAAATCTCACACAATGTATGTATTGCTCTATTCATGGACTGCATTCTCATAACAATGTAGGCTACATGTAACACATAGGGAGTTCTTTACACAGTTAAGATAACCCGACAAAGTGATGTCAGATTATTATTATAATTTATTCGACCAGGTAAAGAATATAGGAATACATTGTATAGGAGACATATCATAAACATTACTAACATTAAACAAAAATCAGAATGAACATTAAAAAGGGATACACTGTACTGTGCATGTTACACAAAATGAAAAAGAAATTTGGTATATCTTAAATAACTCTGTGCACTGGCACTAGCCCAACACTTGTTAAATTAAGCACTCTTAATACAATGTAGCTCCAATATACCACTAGATAGCCTCACCTTCTTGTACTGAGAAGTCATTAGCATACTCTTCACCCTGCACTGTGTCTGGAGTCTTCTCAGTTATGATAATTTCTGCCCCACAATGAACCACGCCCTCAGAGTTCACTGCCCTCACAATGTAGAGTCCTTTGTCTTCTGGTAGAGTAGATGGTATGGTCAAGGAGTGTCTGGAATGGAAGGAGAAAATATCCTAATCTCAATTTGTGCATCAACAATTCATATTTACAAGTACAATGTACATGCACTAGAGCCATGAACTAAATTGTTTCATTTCAAATTCGGAATCTCTGAACAGGTGTATGTACCTATACATCTATACTCAAAGAATTGGTACAAATGTGTAGTTTGAAAAGTAGGCTGAAGTTGTATACTGCAGGTAGAGAAAAACAGAAACATCTGTCTACCTGTTAAAGTGTGAAGCATTGGTGACTGAGTCCTGAGTCATGGATTATACAAACACTAATGTGCACATACATACAGGTACAGATTCATTCACACACACACACACACACACACACACACACATTGTTCATAGCGCACATACATACAGACTGATTCTCTCAAACACAAACATTGGGGTTCACACACACACACACACACACACACACACACCAACACATCATGTAATCCCTCAATTTACTTGAGTAACTTATAAACAAAGTACAGGCTGCAATATCGAGTATACTGAACAGATTTCAAGTATATTCCATATATGAAGAGATTGATGGCAAAATGGGTTAGGTGCCATTTTTACACACATTGTAAATGTTTTCATAAAGTCTGTCATCAGGTTTCAAGCAAAATAAAACCTTTACAATAACATCTCACTTGTTACATTGTACATAACAAGAATATTCTTGCAATTATGATTAAAACTCACCCCATATTATCTTATCATTTTCTTTGTTCTTTAGCAGGTTTGGTTGCAAATATTTCATATTGACAAGAATGGAGTTAAATCAATTTGAAATCAAACTCTTCATATTCACCCAGTGATTACACAACTTAACCCGTTCCATACTGAATTCTGAAATGCCCAAAGACTTAATACGCAGGCCAATAGGTTCCAATATGGAACGGGTTAACTTCAGTGACAAGGGAGATGAAATATTGAGATCTGGCAGCTTAGATGCAAGACAAGACTATCAACAATAAAAAGTAGCAGACCATAAAAAAATGTCATCACATGGCAACTGATGCATTGGAGGCAGACGCTGAATTAAAACAAAAGCGACGTCTGACATCACATACCACGGCCATGAATCATTCCATCTCTACTCTAAGCCAATCCAGATATATCCACAGCCGGAGATTTGGAACAAAAATAGAGCCAAACTTGTCAAAACAGGGGATGTCAGGTTTGGAGGAGGAAAAAAACAGAACATTGATATTCTCCCTCTCAGATGCACATATAAATACATAATACTGTACACACACATAACCTGCTAAGAAATACGAGAATCTGAACAGATATCTATTGCAATTGCAATATTATTGCATGTAGTAGAAATCTACCTTCTGACATTTGCACGGAGACAAGAATGTGATCTGTTGCAGCTTATAGCAAAATGTACTATATCTTGAATAGTCCTTGTAATAGTGGCATAATCCACAACATGCCACAATCATGTGTTCTTACCACTGTCAAAATGCTACATTCATGATTTCTTACATTAGCATACAGTTCCTTCCTCATAAGATCCAAGGGCTCCCGCCTTAATTTTTGTTAAAATATAAGAAATAAAAAGAAAAAAATGAAAGGGGCGCGAGTGCGCCCATGTAATTTTTGAAAAAAATATTTTTGTCAGCCAATTTGGTGGCAGCAGAAAATTGAGCTAAAGTTTGTTTGTTTGTTTGTTTGTTGTTGTTGTTGTTTTTTTTTTTTGGGGGGGGGGGGGGGGGGCTTTGTCAGCCGATGAAACTTTTTGGTGCCCCCCCCTTTTCGGAATTCCTGGATCCATCCCTGTTTCTAACTACTGAACTTGGAAGATATAAATGTATCAGTGTCTAAATATCAACAGACTTTTATTTGTTTTGTGGTTATGGGTCTTTGTTTGTTGGGTTGTTTAGTTTTGGCTGCAGACAAATTGCTGCTTTTTTTCTCCTCAGTCTCAAAATACATTTTGACACTTGCAAAGGATTAGCATTTAGACACTGACTGAAATATCAGTGAGGCATATTAAGAGTTAGCTCTGGGGTCTGTTTCATAAAGACTGAGCTGAAGTTACAATCAATCACAGATTGCGTTTCATAAACAACTTTGCGACTGATCGCAAGTAATGCTCAATCTACTAAAAGTTATGCTTGATTTTTCTTGAAATCAGGCATATGTGTTTTTGTGAAATAGAAATTACACTCAATATTGAAATTACGCTCAATTCAATGAGTTATGCTCCATTAATTAAGCATAAGATTAATTGCAACGTTTTCTCAAACTAATATCTCAGTGTCTCATCTTCTGAAAGACAGTCCTTTCAGTTTTCTTCCAGTAATGGAGGCTTCCATCAACTACATTTGGGTAGGTTAGTATCTACCTTAGATTACTCATTTTAGCCCGTCAGTATTCAGTTTATATTTGCCGGAATTTCATATTGGGTGATCTTTCTATTGATGATTTTGTAAGCAAGCTGTCAAACTGTATTAGGTCTTACCTGACATTAGTGAGAATAGATTTCTCATTCATGTGCAAATATCTACAATCTTTACAACTTCTTGTTTTACTTGCGTGCTTTCACAACATATTACATATCATATTTTATATCTCCAATTTTGGTGTACTAAAATTACATGGAAGCCACTTTTCTTTGACATAATATGAAATAATCTCACTAGTACTAGGATGTATGGACATTTATTTAGAATCCAAGACATCCACACACATAGCAGCAATGCTGATATCTCTAACACTCCATCCCCAACAAAGGATCTGTCTACACATGAGTAAAATCTCATTTTTCTTTTTTATTCCTACAAAATTTTTGCTGGTTTTATTTCCCTAAGACCAGTTTCTATCAGGTGAAGTCCTGCTTGGACGAAAGTGAAGAGCAAAGAATAAACAAGAACAAAAACAAAAAAAAATATAAAACATATGATCCATCATTCACGACAGCCTGACTTTAAGAATTATCTTCACCGGACCCCGAGATGGACATGAGCTGGAGAGAAGTCCGGTAGATTGTCGATGATGAATTCATCTGAAAAAGGCCAGTGACAGTTTAGATCTCTCTCCACTGTTAATTGTGCCTGTGGTATGCCACCCCATTAACCCCACAGCCAAAAATGTCAGCCCAAAACAGGCCACTTGGACAATGTACTTTCTATTTACTACTTTTATTCTTTTCTACAAATGACTGATTGAAAATATAGGGAGGGGTGAAGGATACAGGAGTAAACAAAGTTATGGGTGTTGGCAAAAAGATGGACGTGATAAAAGAGTCCATAGGAATTCTTGGAGGAAGCAGAGGGTTTGAAGCACTATGGGCTATAAATACATTGTACCACAGGAGAGTGTGAACGGGTAGATATTTGTATTACTGGGGATGTGATTTGTGCAGTTAAGCTAGCAAGGGTGAGGGTGTGTGCATTGGCCATTGAAAAAAAAGCTGATAAAAGAGCTGAGGGGAAATGCTGATTATTTGAAGTCATTCATTACTTTGCTACTCTATGTTCTACCTTACACTACTAGATCGATAATGCTAATAACTGTTCATTCTTCTTGCTTTTTAAATTTCATCATCATGTCTCAATACTGTAAGCTACAGTCACATCTTTGATGCTTGAATTCATGAATTAATAAAATGTGAATTAATTTTTATCATGGCTGCTACAAATCACCGAATAATTGCTGCTTGTTTATGTTAATGAAGGGCAATTTGTCAATCAGTTGCAACTTTGATACTTTTTACTATGATATTTGTTCTACGCTACGATTGTTCTTTCTTCAATACATTGATTCCACCATATGTTATGGGGAGTTTGTTGAAATTCAATGAAAAAAAAAATACAAATGGGATCAAACTGAATTTTTCTCATGTTGCAATCCTCCATGATGAAACAAATGAACATGTAGGAGGAGAAACTACTTGATAGTCCGGTCATTGTAAAAGCATGTCTTATTCTGAGTGTTTATTTTGATGGGAAACACAGCCTACCTCTGGTGAAGGCAGGGAGTCTTCGGCTAGACACATTGAGTATGCCTCATAGAAGTGAACTTGGCAACGTCTGGGATCAGTACGAATAGCTTGGGGGCAGTTAGAAGAAAGCTGGCCTAAAATCCCTATCCAAATAAAATGCTTTCTCAAAGCACAAGAAGATCACATAGTCTGCGGTTTCAGACCATGAGCAGTAATAGGAAACGTTCATAAGATCTTGAATTATTCTGTGTCAACACTAACAACCACAAAACACAGAATACCTAATTTACTCAATTTACTTTGAAACCACTAAATTAGCCAAAGCAGCATACTGTCCTATGAGAGCAGCTATGTTCTCTGACTTTACAGTATTGATATCCAAAATGCCTCCTCTCGCTAAATATAATACTCATCACCAGCATACTTCTCCCAGAACACTCTTTTTTTTTTCCATGTTGATTTTTGCTGTGGTGTAAGTCTTCCATGAAGACCTGGCGATCCTATCCAATTCCTCTATCAACTCACACCACACCATTTGCTGTTCAGACAAGAGATGACTTCACTGTGAAATCTCTTTTTATTTTGTTTGATGTAATGTAAAGAAGATCCTCTGATATTCTTACATGTTAAGGCAAAGAAAAAAGAAATATAAATCATTCAATAAGATTATTATGCCTTACTGGTTACCCTTTCTATAGATGTATCACCATCTATTTTTCTTTGAATTATTTCTACTCACTTTCCTTTCCTGTACCTTTCCATCTTTATGTAAACTCAAGTCATTGAACAAGGCAATCGCCGAATTGTGTCTCGCCCATTCGCGTACAAGGAATTAATATTTTTTATAACTTCCACAAGTTAATTGACCTGCTTATGACCTTTGACCTTGTGGTGACCTTCAACACCCTAAGGGACATTCACCATCCAAGTTTGGTCACAAACGGACAAAGGGATCAAAAGTAATGAGCCATAATCGAAACGCGTCATAAAAACTTAACATTGGGCCCTAAAAATTTGTTGACCCCTTTCTGTGACCTTTGACCTTGTGACGACCTTCACCTCCCCAAGGGACATCTTCCATTCAAGTTTGGTCACAAACGGACAAAGGGATCAAAAGTTATGAGCCATAAACGAAATGCGCCCTAAAAACTTAACATTGGGCCCAAAAAGTTCGTTGACCCCTGTCTGTAACCTTTGACCTTGTGGTTACCTTCAACTTCCCAAGAGACATCTACCATCACCCAAGTTTGATTGCCATTGTCGCAACATGTGCTGAGTTACGTGTGATAAGAGAGTCTTGCAAGTAAACTTTAACGTATGACCTCAAATGACCTTTGACCTTATCATGTGACCTCTTACGGCACCATAACATGAAGGTACCCACAGTGCATCCATCACCCAAGTTTGATTGCCATTGTAGCAACATGTGTCGAGTTACGTGTGATAAGAGAGTCTTGCAAGTAAACTTTAACGTATGACCTCAAATGACCTTTGACCTTATCCTGTGACCTCCAACGGCACCATAACATGAAGGTCCCCCTAGTGCATCTATGACCCAAGTTAGGTTGTAATCCAAGCAAATTATGTGAAGTTATTTGTCAAAAGAGAGTCTTGCAGGTAAACTTTAACATAGAAAAGAGAGTCTTGCACATAATCTTTAATATATGACCTCAAATGACCTTTGACATCATCACATGACCTCTGACAACACCATAACATGAAGATACCCCTAGTGCTTCTATCACCCAAGTGTGGCTGCCATTGCTGTAACAGATACCAAGTTATGCATCATAAGAGAGTCTTGCAGGTAAACTTTAACATTTGTGACGGACGACGGACGGACGACGGACGGACGACGGACGACGGACGGACGACGGACGGACGCCATTTGGATCCCTTAGTCTCGCCTTCACCTCCGGTGGGCGAGACAAAAAATGGTTAAAATGACTGTAGCTATGAGACTTAAACACACAAGATATCACATTTTGTGACTGTTTATCAAGCCCTTTCGATGCATTCTTTGATGATAATAATAATAGATATTATCAATAAAGCGCTTATTACTAAAGTTTCTTAGCACTAAGCGTCTCGTAGTGGAGAAAAATTACAAAGGAGAAATTCAATCATGAAGTAGGTAGTAAGATGAAACAAAATACAGAATACATATTACACACAATCTAAATTATAACTTAAGGAACAAACATACAATGGTGTAATATACAAATCAATACAAATTACATTACTTTGATGATCTTTGACCTTTGCTGTATTTTATCTTATGAATGGCATAATATCTATTGACATTCTTTCTACATCAGTCAGTGCAGATATTTTGTAATTTCCCTTTATTCATTTGGCATCACTAGTGCCCCTAAAGTTAGAATTATTACGTTTTCTATACAGTACCTTAAATGGGGCCTACAGTAAAATAGCCTTGCAGCTTGCAGGGAATTATGGGCACACAAAGTGACAAGAAAATGTGATGAGACTCTACACTTGGTGAAAGTTTGATTGTAATCACTGAAAAATATACAGAATGAGGACATGAATCATTTCTAAATCTATTATTATATTGCATTATTCAACATGTCTCATTCTGAACAATGTTTGGCTAGTTTATAAAATCCAGCTGAGAGGGCAGCCTTTATATTTTCTTTGATCAATGTCATTATTTCAATATATTCATCTTTTAATTTCTAGGATGATTGATGATGTGCAATGTGGCTATGAATGAAAGGTATTTGCAATAATAAGATATCATCCAAGTCACGTAACTATTTCAGCTTCTCAGACTGTAGTTTCTGTAACATAGAGGGCAGCAGTCCATTCCAGTGAATGCTGTGCAGTAAGCCCTATAATTGTTGCACCTGTCTCACATTGCAAAGTCAAGACCTAAATGTCAAAAAGATAACCAGCACCAGCAGACGAGCACATCTGTGTCAACATGAATGTTTATAAAATAGATAATGGCTGCTTTGTTCTCTTGTCCAGTACATGTAGCAATTCCAAGAAACTGATCTTCTAATGCCAGATGGCCATTTCTTCTTACAAACACATGTTAATGTTGGATTTTATGGTACATAACCTCACTTCAGTTTTGTTTGTAAACTCAGAACTTTCTTTCTCACTGTTTCGTTGACATATCATACACTTCTGTTGTACGTTCATCACAATGGTTTGGTTCACTATGCATGGTATGCATGTCTCTTTGTTTCTTGAAACAATCTTTGCTTAATTTTGTTCTCAATTGGTTAATGAGACTGTATGATTTACTGTATTAAGAATTGAAAACATGAGCAATTATTCACACTCACACTGGTTAAAAGTCAAAATACAAAATAGCATTACATACACAACAAGCAAAAAATTCCCATTTCTTATTTGCACTACTTTCACGACAAGCGATATACGCAAAAATTTCCACGCTGCAATTTAATGTCTACTTCTACAGTTGTTTTGTCCATACATGGACACTTAGAAGAACAGCTATGCCCGGAGGCAGGTACAATGTACCACACTTAAAACTTAAATGTAGTATCACACCAGATGTGTACACTATCTGCCACTATACAATATTTGACAGGTCTGTCATACAATCAAGGCTACACTGAAAGTACTCAATATCATGACACTGCCGTAATGGATAGGATACGAATGCAGTGATTTCTAATGTGGTAGTTCTATCAAAGCTGCAATAAACATTTCATAACAATTTCTTCAAAATTTCTTTGAGATGTCATTAAATTTTTTTTTTCATAAAAGATTTTTTTTTTGAAAGGCAGCTTCTGGATCAACAGTGTCAGTGCATTGTTACGAAAATAAAACAAAAACAAAACAAAACAAAAACTTTTGAGATGTGCAAGTTTCCTTACAAATTAATGTAAGACACAGATCCATGCATTTATTTCTATAAATCATGTGATTTTTTTTTTTAGCAGAGGTCAGTGACATTTTAGTCATGTGAGAGATGACATACACATTAATTACCAACATACAAACTCTCAATGGCTACACTGAACAATGGTACTAATGATGATGATTCTGACCAAAGAGCAGATATAGGATGGTATTACAGCAGTTAATTTGAGTACCTACACAGCCTTACATAGGATACAGGGCAGATCCAGGAATTCCGTAAAAGGGGGGCACCATAACAAAATTAAAGGGGGATGCTCGCGCCCCCATTTTTTCTTTTTATTTCTTTTGTTTTGACAAAAGTTAAAGGGGTGCACACCAGGCACGCCCCCCCCCCCCCCTTAACATCCACTGGGATGGATTTTTCAACTGCATGTACATCAAACATAGCGTTCATACCTGGGTCTTGAAGAGTAATTACACAAGTGGTTTAGCATGGAAAGCTAGAAAGATCACATATTATAACTTTTAAGAGAAAAATTAGTGATTTCTCACTTTGGATACCATGATGCATTTGTTGTACATGGGAAAAATGTTTTTGCAAGTTATTAATTTTGCAAATCTTGGTTACCTCTGAAAAGTAAACATACGTAATGCAATCAAAGCATTATAAACTCCCTCAATCAGAAGATCAGTCAATAGAGCAGAGGATTTACTTCAGGGCTTTAGTGGATAACAGATTGCACTCATTGTATACAGTGTTTAATTCTAGGAAAAATAAGGGTTGGTTGATACCAACTTCAACAAAACTGTATTTATACTAGACTGAAAATGCAAGTGTATCATTACTTGTACAAAAAAAAATGAAAATATTTCCTATGCTTCTCAACCACAGCTGGTGACATGTTTTTAACAGGGGGGGGGGGGGTGCAGTTTATATTCTCTGGTGCCACTTCCGGGGGTTTCATCAGCTAACAGGAAAAAAAAAAAATGGCCTTCACAGCAGCTTTCTGATTCCACTTCTGGATTTCTTCAGCTGACAAGCAAAATGAAAATAAGGCCTTACCTGCACTCCCACTTCAAGGTACAACATGCAATCAGCAAACCATATAAAGCTTAATCACATTCTATTTTTTTTTCCCGGTGCCACTTCCAGGGTTAAAAAAAAAAAAAAAAAAAAAAAAAGGTGGGGGCCCAAAGTGGTTACACTCTACATTTCCCTATCTATTGTGCACAAAAAAGTGGGTGTGCCCCCCTCTCCCACCCCCCTGTTCTGCCAGCCCTGTCAACAGCAACTAAATGACTGAATGAGTGCTTGAGATTCAAGCAGTTTTAGCCAGATACATAAGTGCATATATCTCCCAGTCACAGAAAAATAATAAGTACATTATAAGCTCTGCATTTAGAGCACTTTATATTGCAAAAGAGACAGAAGTACGTAGTAATTTCTAAATGTTGATTATGATGGCTGTTGGCTGAATAAATAGTAATAATAATAATAATAATAATGATACTACTACTACTACTACTACTAATAATAATAATAATAATGATAATAATAATAATGATATACTAATAATATTAACAATAATAATATCATTAGTGGATATATAGTGAATTAGAATATTAGTGGATATTACCAGACATACACTTGTATTGCTTTTCTCTCTTTATTACGAGATGCAGTTGATATAACTGATAGAAATACCATCACCATAATTTATATCAATCATAAACATCATCACAGTCATCATCATTGTAGACCATCACACATCAGCAGGGAACCAGTAGTTTGCGACTGCTGCAGGCCTACACCGGTACTACTACTGCAACATCTCGGTAAGCCTGTATTATATCACGTTCATTATCATCGTAACATCCATGAATAGATTGGTATTTGAAATTGTAATATTGCATCTTCACATCTCTGCTAGGGTACATACAGGATTTCCTTCAGGATGTACGATAGGGAACGAAGGGATTATGCAAGTGTTACGACCAAATTCTAGAGGCATAGCCAATGCTATTGGACATTCTACGCAAACAAGAAAAGAAAACAGATGAACATATCAATCATAAAAAACTTACTTCTTGCTCCTGGACTGAATTTGGAGTGAGCCTTTCCTGTCCACTATTCTCTTGCCATTATGGAACCACTTCACGCTGGGTTTCGGGTTGCCAAAGACAACACATTCCAGGTTTAAGCTCTCCCCTTCTTGCACTCGTTTGTCACCGATGTGCCTCTGAAACACTGGTGGGAATGACTCGTCCGCCTGCCTCAGCGACAGTTGGCGGCACGGTTTCGGCCGGGCTTGCCCCTTCGAGGCACTCTTGTCTGCTACTGTACGGAAACAAACGAGAAACAACGGAGACGCACACTAAGTGAATAGACCACAACTTTTACTGCGTAATTAGCATAGCTAGCGCTCTCCTTCAACCCAGATAACTTGGTGTGAATGCCTTACAGATGTCACGCTTTGTCTGAAGTGTGATTAAAGGTAAACATGAACATTGATATAAAACATTTGTGACTGACGGCAATGGAAGCACAACGTATAGCCCTGGGCTCAAGTCTCGAGGCTGTAAACCTGTAGAGGAACCGCCTGAAGTCGGGGGATGCCCGATAGATCATTTCTCGTGATCGTATGGTACAAGTTACTGTTTCAGACAGTATGTTTATAGCTATATTCGTGAGAATGTAAAACATTGAAATGTCCATGAGCTATCAACATCCAGTAGGCAAAACAGAAAATAGTTTTTACGAAACAACGACACTTACGAGGTGAAATAATTTACATTGACACAGGCAAATAGATTAAAAAAATTGCTTTCTGCATCTTCTGTATGACGATAGTTTCTTTCCGTGCTTGTATACAGGTGTAAATGTCAATTTTCTGATCAGTAAAATATAATTGTTCAGTCGATGGGGCCGGCGTCCTAAGATAAGAGCATAATGTGGGTAATTGTTTTCAGGGTAGCATTTTGAGACTTTTTCAAGAGACCTACTTATGAAATGTATCTGTTAATTGGTTTGATAGTTTCAGTCGGGCTTGATATACTAGTAGATGGGAACAGCAGAAAACGTGTGAAGAAAGCGGACGTGAACAAAAAGAACACGCTTCAGAATGCTAATACGTGTAGAATAGCCACGGACAAGCGTGCCAGAACACTTAGTGTTATTGTTTGTTTATTTGTTGTTGTTGCTGTTTGTTTGTGTTTTGTTGTTGTTGTTGTTGTTGTTGTTTGTTTGTTTTTTTTTTTGGGGGGGGAGCAAAATCTCGATTGGGGCACATTATGTGACGGTGTGAGAACCTCGACGAGGGAGAGTGTGGGAGGGGGATATCATCCCCCCCCCCCCCCAGGACTTTTTTTTTGTTAAAAAAAAAAAGTATAAACGTCGCGTTTATAGAGCATTTAAGAACAAATTTCTAGGGAATGAAACAGTACAAAAAAAAATTACTGCGAAGGGCTAGGATTACAACTTACGGGGCACATTTATGTGACGGTGTTAGATCCTCGGCGAGGGTGTGGGAAGGGGGATACCCCTCTCCCACGGTAGGGACTTTTTGTGAAAATACAGTATAAAAGTTGCATTTATAGATCATTTAAAAACAAATTTCTTGGGAATTAAACATAGTAAAAAAAAAATACTGAGAAGGGCTATGATTATAACTTACGGGGCACATTTACGGTGACGGAGTGAGATCCTCGGCGAGGGAGCGAAGCGACAGAGCGGGGGGAGGGTGTGGGAAGGGGGATATCCGCCTCCACGGTAGGGACTTTTTGTGAAAACAGAGTATAAAAGTTGCATTTATAGAGCATTTAAAAACAAATTTCTTGGGAATTAAACATAGTAAAAAAATCACAGCGCAGGAGTGTGATTATAACTTAGGGGGCACATTTTTATGTGACGGTGTGAGATCTTCGGCGAGGAAGCGAAGTGACCGAGCGGGGGAGGGTGAAGGACGGGGATACCCCCGTCCTACGGTAGGGACTTTTTGTAAGAACAGAGTATAAAAGTCGTTTATAGAGCATTTAAAAACAAATTTCTCCGGAATTAAAAATAGGGGAAAAAATCACTGAGACTTGAAGGAGTATGATTATAACTTACGGGAGCACATTTTTATATGACGGTGTGAGATCCTCGATGATGATCATAACTTATGAAAACTATTCATTTTACTAAGTACGGGCAGAGCGAGCGAGCTCTTCGGAATGTCTTGATACTTTCACGTCTGATGAACTAAATTTTGTATTTGCTATTATTGACTCAAAATAACAGAAGTCACAATTGTCATGCAATACTAGTATCCTTTCAGAAACATTTTATGCGCGAATGACGCGAGCGAGAGCTCAGAATCTTCGTAAATTTTCGTTTCTCATGAACGTACGTGAATACGCTGATAGCTGCTTCTAACTATAATACATTATTAATGAGCCGAAACTGTTGAAAATGTTCATGGTAAAGCCACTAAAGTGTTACTTGTTCACCATCTTGGGGGTGGCAAAAACTAGTTTTGCCCCCCCCCCCCCAACATTTTATTGGGGGGGGGGGGGGAGCGTTTTGTCGGATATTTTTTCTGACAGACTTTTATAAGCTACTGAAATCCTTGCATCTGACTGGCTGAGAGCAAATCTGTCTGACAAATTTGTCCGACAAAACGTTCCATGAAATGCCCCCGAGGTCTACAGGATGCAAAAGTCAGAATGTAGATTTTGTAGGCGTGAGATTTTTCGGCGGGTCAGCGCATCCGAAGCGAAGAGAGAGGGGGAGGGGGTGGCTCAAGAGGGGCATTGTCCCCCTCTCGTGATATAGCACTATTAAAAGACAATTATTATCGTGATCGAATACTTTGGCTTATTCTGATAGTTAGAAAAAAAGTCTTAAAATGGCGGTTGAACATTCATATTTGTTGTTTGTTTGTTTGTTTGTTTTTTGTTTTTTGTTTGTTTGTTTGTTTGTTTGTTTTTTCTTCTTTTTGGTGTTTGGTGTTTGTTGTGAGAAGTGAGAAAAAAATAATCAGGTGTGTGAGCATGGGATAGACTTATGGGGCGTGAGACTTGGTAGGTTTGACAGCGGACTGAAAAACGAAGATGATGAAAATGTAGAGGAGGAATTTTAAGGGGAAAAGTCACAATACAAGTATTATCATAGCCAAATAATGGGCCTATAGGTACTGGTAAAAGTAGGCCTAAATCAAATACAAATTTCAAAACAAATTCAAAGACACAATGTACAGTGTATGACAAAAATGACAACTGCTCGAAAACATGAGAAAAACAGTATCCCGAGTGGGTTTATGGGGGCTATCAGATACATTCGAAAAAAGGTTATCAATCTGAATTGATGAATGAAGATTTAGTCTGATGGGTTTATCAATAATCGGAAAGAAACCATGAGTAAATTACTGCATTAAATTAGAGGTGTTGCTGTTGTGAGATGAGGGAGAGAAATTGATGCAAAAATCATAATTTTTTTTTTAAATTTCCTATTCTATGAAACTGTAAATCTACTGATTTATCACACAATGATTCATTATTAAAATTAGTGTAGTAGCAGTATAGCAGAAGTATAATCTTGTTTTACTGATAGTAATTGGCAGTAAAATGGTAAAAGTATATAGTTAAAGTCCCATTAGAAGTGAAAGTGGGATTGACGACAGAGAAAGTGAAGAAGGGTATGATACATATCTTAACATTCTGAGTAAAATAATGATTCATATTCCGATCGTGATATAAATATACCGGAAGTGTAAAACGATTAAACAAAACCAATAATACACACAGGGCTTAACGTCCAAGCCATGCAGGGTTGCCATGACAACAATGTATCCAGCACCATGAGTAAGAGTAAGCAGTCAGAAGAAAGAGAGGGAGGGACAAGAAGGAAAGGGGGTAAGAAATTAAGGAAGTAAGGGAAAAAAGTTCAGAAAGAAAAACTAGATCATAATACTAGGAGAAGCTGCATGGGGCTGGTGAACAAGTAGTTAAAATGATAATGACGATGATGATGATGATGATGATGAAGATAATGATAATGATGATGATGATGATGATGATGATGATGATGATGATGATTGTTATAGTAATGAAGGAGGAGAATTAGCAGAAAGATGAGGAGTATTAAGAAGTTTATGTATATGTGTATGTATGTGTGTGCTTGTGTCCAGATGTTAGTCCGTAACATGAGTGATTGGTTTCGATTCATCAAAATTTCAAATATACATAATTGGACAAGAATAGACAAAAGTATAATTGATTATTAAACATAAATTCAAAGGCATCATTGGTCATTCTAGAAGATTCGCAAAGATGCGCAATTATAGATTGGATATATAGTTTAAGAATATAAAATTTCGCAAGAACCCTCATTCCTGTGTTGTTAATGTTTGTACTAACTTTGGCTCACACCATGTATGTCTTTCACGCTGAGAAATGAAAGTATTAATTTGATACGAATGCTATGACCAGCATTGAACGCGTATAGAAAGAAAAATAGATGATACTGCCCAACGCCAGCTACATCCGGCTTACCCTGTGTGAACGAGACTGTCCAATTGAAATCTTATCACTTATCACGCCACTCTGTCTAAGTTCTTTCTCTCTCTTTCTTATATATATATATATATATATATATATATATATATATATATATATATATATATATATTGAAGAAATCATGTTTTGCAGCGAACGTTGCTCTCTATTTATGTTTTTCCCTTTAATCAAACTTTCGACATGTCATTGCCTTAATCAAGATCTACCAAGAAAACACATTAATATGATTATCTATAGATATGATGTGTTATAGCAATAATAAAATCACAACAGAGGAATGCAGGGAATGCATTAATAGCCAATCTTGATTTAATGAATTATCCGAATTTTCGAGGAACCTTCCTCTTCTTCAGGGATGACAGTGCGCACTGTCATCCCTGAAGAAGAGGAAGGTTCCTCGAAAATTCGGATAATTCATTAAATCAAGATTGGCTATTAATGCATTCCCTGCATTCCTCTGTTGTGACTTTATTATTGCTATTTCTAGTACTGCCAATACGCGGAACAACTACAATGTTAGGATGTGTTATGATATAGTTGGTGCAATATCATGCAGTGCAACATTCTGATTGTATGATTTAATGAGTTATAATTCTTCTGAAAGAAATATTACCTTTTCACAAATAAATCAAAGTGCAATCTAAAATTATCTCGTCAACAGAAATGTGTTGTGTTGTGTTGTGTATCATACAAAAATAGATTCTATTCAATCATGTATATAATGTCTAAAATGTATATATCTGTATATTATAGTACAAATAACGTGTTCCCTTTCAATCTAGTGGTGGTCACGTGATACATTGTAATGACAAGTCATAATGATTTTTTAGCCTTTTGAACGGTTTTATGAAAACCTTTTTGCAAGTCAGTTCAATTCAATTCAAATTTATTTCATTTCAGCAGCACATAAACAAAGAATAAAAGTTCACGAAAATTCATCAAAACAAAGCGTGAACAAACAACTTTAGAAGAGATTACAATGTGGTTATAAAATATATACGAATATTAAATAAAACGTTTTCGAATTTGTTAATCAATCTTGATTATATGCTGGAATATTGAATAATGAGATGTCAACATAATACACAACAATTATGTATGTGTCGGCACGTAAAAAAAAAGAAAAGAAAAAGAAAAAATAATGAACACATTCTACCGGTCCTCATGAGGAGAAGAAACGTTTGCATCATTGATGCCAGACTTTGTCATAGCAAGAACATATAAAATGCACTTAATGAATTTTGTTATTTGGCAATTAAATGACGACACTTCTTGAAGCTCAAACGCCATGTATCCATTGGGCGCGCGAAGCATAAGTTTAAGTTAAGTTGTCGCTAACTTGGTGCGTGTCCAACAAAATGTTGCCCTCCCCATGTCTATGATGTCATAACTTTCCCCTCCCCGCCCGGGCCCCGCCCCACTCCATCCCATGACCCCTTCACTTCTCCTTTCGGGTTGTTTCAGCCATCACCTGCGACGCGCTGTATCGTTTTAGGAAGGCTACAAGCTATCTTTAACCATTGTGATGTCACAGACCAGTGTCACTTTCTCTGACGTAGTGGAATCAGTGAGTAGCATGCCAGCAGGCAGCAGCATACATTCGACGACGATAGACTCACGCCTAATCGACGTCGCCAAAGACCGAGTCCTTTGTTCGTCAAAGTAGGCCAGCACCGCGAACCCAATAATATAGGTTGGAGCTCTAGACAGGGGCCCATTCTCGGTACGTGTGGAAAGCCACAATACATCTACTATACAAAGTGAGAACAGAAGAGTAACGGTACAATATATATTCCCTCTCAATCAAACAGGGTTGGTATATCACTTGTTTTATATGCCGCTGCTCTTCTTTTTCTGTTTACCCCAAGAATTCTATACCGGACTTCGATCATTACATATATGAACAGAATATATAAGAGATAAAATTCACATAAAGGCATGAAAAATATATAGCTGACAGAAGCTGACTTCTAACTAGATAACAAATTCGAAACATTCGATTTGATAGCAGATGGATAAATGTTTTAACATGTTTCTTCCTGTATTGATGTCAAAGCAAACTGTAATGGACTGTGAACACAATAGATAAACACTCTTGAAGATATTGTATTTTTTCAATTCAATTCAATTTTATTTCCATTTCCATTGAATAAACAGAAAAAAATATATACAATACATTTACAGAACAAATGTATAGCAATTTCAAGGAAAACGTACAAGTGGTCATTGTACACAGTGTGTAGTAGTTCCGTCTGGAAAAACACGAAAAAAAAAACTTTATTTACGGTGATTGGAAATCATCCTGGCTTCTCCATCCAAGATAAAAAAGAAAAAGAAGATGGACTAAATATGGAAGGAAGACATCAAATCCAAATCGTCATTTCCTATTTCTTCGTGCTCAGGAAGTCTCTACTTCTTGAAAGTCATGGTTGCGCAATCAACTGTTCGCTCTTGCGTAGCCACGTTCTTTGAGTATAGTGTGAAATGACATTATGATGCTACTTTGTCCTTTATTGCCATTCAATTTTTTTCATAATTTCACATCATGTAGTACATACATCGACAGCTCCATGTATAGATTTGTGGGATTTATTCTGGTCCTTGAGCAGATAAACAAGTACTTTGAAAACCCAAACAAATTACGCTGAACAAGGATGATGACACAGGATGCTCAAATATTGCAGTAATGTTGCAATGTAATTCCATTACCATACCACTTGCTTAACAGCTCCACGTGTGAATGATTTATGCACGCTTTCTTTTTTTGCGCTTCCTTCAGCATCCGATCATGTATTTTTCAATGAAGATGCTGTGTAATCCCTGCTGGAAAGTGTTCCACAGTATGACACAGTGTGAAACACAGTCTGAACACATTGTGAACACATTGTGTGACACTGCGTTCTTGACAGCAGGGATCCTCATCGTTCACTGTGATTTTTTTAATGAATTTTGAAAACGTTCTTATTCCTCATCGCTAGCACTATAAATTCTGAAACTTTGTACCCAGTACATGTACTAGGTGTTACAAAAAACATTTCTCACTTTTGATCCTTAATAGTTCCAAAACTATGTATCAGATAACACTGACATTGATATGAGCAATGGCTGAATAGTGTACAATTTTGTTGGAGGTAATTCAAAAATGATAGCATAAATCAGTTTCATTAAATTCAAGATATAGTTTTGAGTTAGTTTTCAGATTTTGCTCTGTTTTCAACCCTCTGTACAAAACTTTCATTTTGCACAGGTGTAAATTGGTGTGTATGGGAGTGTGTGGTTATCACCCACATAATGGTCCTGAACAATGGCCATGATTGGAATGCTCTATTACATATTCATGAGAAATTCCACTATCAGAGCTAGTCTTTATTCATCCTGAAATGTAGAGTATGCAAGCACATGAAAACATGTGCTTACTTTTTCATGTGCATGCATTTCACCCTTTGCCATGAATTTAGACTAGTAGTGCCCAGGGCAATCCATCCCGAATTATTAATAAAGCATTCATGTGCCTTGGAGCAAGAGACCAGATGCCCAATCAGCAGAGCTCTGAAAAGGTGGTATTCGTGGTATCCATGTCTATTGTTCATGGTCATTGTAAGCACACACTCACACACACACATCATTGGTTCCCGTGTAAAGTTCAGTTTTGTACAGAGGGTTAAAATTTGACCAAAATATTGAAGTTAACTTTAAAATCAATCATGGATTCAATGAAACTGATTCATGCTCTCATATTCAAATCCCCTCCAAATAAATTGTACACTATTCAGCTATTGCTCATATTAATGGCAGCGCTTTCTGGTGTATAGTTTTCGAACTATTAAGGATCAAAAGTGGGAAATTTTTTTTTTGTAACACCTTGAATATCCAATTAATAAGTGATTGTTGAAATGCTTAAGTCAGGAAATCATCTCCTTGGGAAATGAAAACTTACTTTTTCTGAACAAATAGGAATCAGAACTACAACAATGATAATTGACTGTCGATGCATTCATAAAGAATCCAGTAAGACACTAATCGTGGATACTGACGTCTGCTTATTATTATTATTATTTAAATCAAATAATCAAAAGTCTTCTGAATAGCATATTCCCCTATACGCAGCTATTTAAACAACTAATGAACATATGTTACAGAAGGAGCCTGTTTTATATAGATTGAGGGTAAGTTACAATCAATCGCAAATTGTGTTTCATAAACAACGTCGAGATTGATCGCAAGTAACGCTCAATCTACTGAAATTTACGCTTGATTTTCCTTGAAATCAAGCATAAGTGTCTTTATGAAACATGACTTAGGGTCAATATTGAACTTACGCTCGATTCAACGAGTTACGATCAATAAATCGAGCGTAAGATCAATCGCAAGTCTTTATGAAATAGGCCCAAGGTTTTATAGCCGCAGCTACCATTGGAAGCATACATTAGTATGCATGTAGTGTTTGGAAATATACTAACTTATTGGATACGAAGATAGACTGTTTTCTATTTCCATTTTACGACACTGTTTATAGGCCTACAACATGTCATGAAGGATGGCTATCGACACAACTCTACACTTTTCCTTTCTAGCCTAAGATGGCATCCCTACCGATCATAACCGTTACCCGGGTGCACCATGCATCCGGTGCAGTATCGTCGTTCTTACTGTCTGGCGACATTTTCACTAGTGTCATCCAAGTCGGTGTCACGGTCGGTATGTTCATACCCCCACAAAAACTATTTGCTCAAATAAGACGTAAGGTGTTTCTTTATTAGTTGTAATATTCTCTGCCTTGGAACATGGGTTGAGTGTGAACCATGCCCAGAGAAAACGGTAGTAATGCTTCCCCAAAAATAGCCCAAGATTGCGTCAAGTATCATGACGTGTGTTCGACGTCACAGTGGCAGGGCTTGAAATACGAGCGTCTTCGATTTGCGAGCTATGTCTGTACGTTGCCAATCATAGCTCGCTTGGAGAGAACTTATACACTTACGGTAATATGAAGAAGTTTATGACTTCCAGATACAGTCAAATGCTCCGAAGAGGGGCAAGTTATATAAAGAGCTTCCGGCCACTACGATAGCGATGTCTTGAAATGTCATTCGTTTATCAACTTCCTCTGTCTATCATAAATGCTACTGTTAATTGCTTTTATAATCAAAATAGTATCATCTGCAGTAGAAATATAGAAGTAGACATTATTCAATTTGTATAATTTATATTGATTTCTTGATTGCAGTTATTGTTTTTTTGTTTGCAGGAATAGTCAGCGTAACATCCCCATTAATTATTAGCTCCTTTATTGTCGTTATAATCATATTTTGTACATTACTCTCACAATCACTAATACATAAGATAAGTTTCTGTGTGTGTGACTGCTGCACCACGAGTGTGGAATGATCTGCCACGGTTCAATTCAATTTCAATTCAATAGTTTATTTATTCATCCATATTTCCCCATCCCTTGATGTCTTCAAGAAGAATCATACGACTTTTATTTTTAATGCCAATCTGTGATTGAATTTTGATGTAAAGTGCTGTGAAACCAGTCACGGACTGTGTAAGAGCGCTATATAAATGATCTGATCATAATTTATTGTATTGTATTGTATTGTATTGTATTGTATTGTGTGCGTGTATGTGTGTATGTTTGTAATCATGAAACGATAATTGTAATAGGCAGTTATTTACTTATATAGTTTGATCATAATGAAATACCAAAGAAAAAGGGGCACCAACTGGGCGGACTTCATAAACGGTTGTTTGCATGAAAAGAAAACCCGCCATGCAGTTCGTAGAGAAGTTCAAATGTTATTCTTCTCACGTAACAAAATGACAAGATGACAGAAATCAGAAGATCATCCCTCCCTCCTATTCTTCCGATATGTACTATGTACGATGGCTGCATGCAAATCAAGCTACGCTTGAGCTGTAGCCCTTCTGTATTATTCATTGTTTCGCTGATACGTTTTGCCTTACATTGTAAAAGGCAATAAAGAAAACCACTTTGTTAAAGACTGATGTTTATGTATACGGTATGTATAAATGACACCAACCATGTATAAATACATGTATGTGCATGTACAATGATAACGCAGGAACCAATAAATCAAATCAAATCAAGATGATTTTTTTTTTTGCTTACAAGTGCACGTGGAAAGATAAACTTAGTCAAAACAGACAGTTAAACATTTATTAACCTTAACGAGTTCATCATGATATATGTGCTGCACTCAATCTTATATGTAAAATATTATACTGTAATTGTACTTTTGATAGAAATTAAATTAATGAAGTGAAATGAATAAAACAAAGTTAATATAGCAAACTAAATAGAATAGGACGACCGGAAACTTTAGCTGGCAATAAAAAATATTGCAATTATCTTTGGTTAATAGGCTTAATGAGTCAAGATTATTATCGGATTCAACATGGAATTACAGGAGGAAACGTAATGTCTCATATAATAACATCCGTGGTGGTTATATGATACCAACTGGGGTTCTCCCTTTCTTATAGTAATGTTTCCCCCTTTTTCCCCATAACAGAGAGGGAGAGAGGGAGACAGCGGGGGAGAGATTGGGGGATCACCTCGAAATCCGATCAGTGATTCCGGGTTGTGAAATACGAGACTCTGTCTCGTTTATTGGTTCTATATCCTGTAGACAATTTTGATTTGCCAGGACTATAATTTCTTTTATGCTTGTGAGTGTACGTGGGTGTATATAATGCTTTAAACATGAAGCTACAACAGACTCTTGTATAGCTCCATGTTTTAAAGATGGACAGATCACTTCCGACTAATTCCATTAATTGACAACGTTAATCAAAGCCCAGCCCTTCTCATCCACTCTTTTGATTGGGAATAGCTTTCTATCAAAGGCAGTGGCGGATTAGGGGGTGCACCTGGCGTGCGCCCCCTTTTATTTTGTTTTCTTGAAAAAGAAATAAAAAGAAAAAAATGAAAGAGGATGCGTGCGCCACCCCCCTTTAGCAATCTTTTTTTTTTTATTTCTATTTATTTATTTATTTTTTTTTGCTTGTCACCTGATGAAACTCGAAGTGGTACGAGAAAAGAAAAAAATTGCATATATTTGCACTTGTTTTTTTTTTTTTTTTTTTTTTTTGCTTTACAGCTGATCAAAACCGGAAAGTGGCATCAGAAATACAAACTGCTTTGCGCCCCCTCCTCCCCCCTCCCTCTTTACGTAATTCCTGGATCCTCCCTTGTAAGGGGTCTTGGTAGTCCTCTCCTTGACAGAAAAAAAAAATCGCTCTCATCCCCATCCCTTGTCTCACCAAATTGTCTTCTTCGCGTTACTCTTTTACCTGTCTTTTCTTTTCTTACACAGTGGGATACAAACACCCATCTTCTAATGGTATTTACAATATGCAAGAACGCCTGTCATAATGATGATTTTTAACATTATTGAACATCGATTTATCTCCTTTTGTACATTACGGTTGCCTACCGTGATTGAAAGAATTCAACATCTTTGCTGGTGTAATCTGTCCTTGTATGTTCCCATTTGGCACCTAGAAATACAAGAGGGTAAAATGTTTTTCATCCGTCAGTATCTCCATTAATGTTTGGATGGATCCTGAAATATGTTCACTGGAGAAAATTTCTGTCACAAGAATGACTCGTACCTTGCTGCTGTCAGCTATCACTTAATGAGATAGTTTTGAAGGATGGTTTTGAAGTAGTGATAAGCATGGCAGTAAATCTCTCGTCTCAAATATTAATTTGCAGACTGCCTGACGTGTGGCCGTAAACAAACCATCCTTTTCACCGAAGTTCCACACTAGTCTGGATTTATCAAGCATATCTCCCAATGTTTTTTGTTCGGTAGTGACTTATTGTCGGAAGAAAAGAAGATGATATCACGCAAAACATTGTCATAGTGTTTATCAGCGGGTATATTAAAGATAGTTGAAGAATTTATTTCACACTACAATGTATTTCTTAGACGTCTTTTGTGGTCGTCTTCGTAAATTGTAAATCCATTTCGGCTGAAAGTGTGTGTGAGATAATGTGTGTGAGTGCGAATATGTTTGTGTAGGCCCTATGCAGAGAGTACAGGGATAGGAGGGGCAACTTCGGAGAGCTGCAGCAGAGTCATACAGCAAACGAATTCGACATTTAATACAGCTTAATGTGTCGGTCTCGTGGACCTCATGGGCTGTATGACTCGTGGGCTGTATGACTAGTGGGCTGTATGACTCGTGGGCTGTATGACTCGTGGTTGTCGAACTCGTGACGTGCACCCGCTGCAACAGGGGGAATGGGCTATAGATAATATAGAATGGGTTATGAATGCATTTTTTTACGCTGTACATTTTTTTTTTAATTGATTGTTATCAATTTGATGAGTGAAATGCCAGGTATTAAATTTCAAGATTTGATTTCCATTTCAAAAGTCGTAGCACCCAGAAGTGGTTTAATTCCATTTGTTACTTGTGTCAAAAATATGTGATTATTTTGTTACTTTGTACAGTACCAGTATATGATTATATATATCACTGTAGTTGTATTATTTGTATTCTTTTTCGGATTAACGAACCTTGGGGAAAACTACCTACAACCATAATACGCAGACCTAAGTTATGATATGATTTACGTACCCTGAAGTCTCAGTTACTACGTTGAAGAGAGTAGTGGCCGTGTGAGGGCAGTATTACACCTTGTTTGACTCCCCCTCCTCGCTCACATATCAGTTTCCATTCAGGTACACACTTCATTTCAATCAGCCCATTATTTTCGAGTATTTACACTGGCATGGACTCCGCTTCTCAATTATTACATCCAACCTTTCGTTCCTGACGAAATGTGAAGAAAATCGAGTTGTTTATTGCCTTTATTTCTTCAGGTCATATAAAGTGTAGAATATTGGAGGGCCTTATTCCTACCTTGAAAATGAATTAGAAAAAAAAAAAAAAAACGACGCACTTTTGCGGTGAGTAGAGTAGGGCCATATACTTCCACGAGTGAGGCTCTGTCGCAGCTATACTAAAGCATACATATAGCCAGTCCATGTAGATAGTATATTTTATGCCACGTTAATAGCGCATTTAGCATTCAATTATTGATTGGCAACACGAAACATACTATAGGCAAGTACTGGCGAATCGTTGGTTTTTATTGGCTTCGAAACGCTTAAAATGACCTTCACAAATTAATATGTAAATTATTGTCATCGACGGTAACAAAACCAGTCAATTTTGAATGTGATTATGATATCTATCTATCCATGATATCTATTAATATTATTGTTTTTTATTATTATCATTATTATTATTTTTATTATCATAATTAACATCATCATCATCATCATCATCATCATCATCATTATTTATCTTAGGCTTTTATCATCCACTGCTGCCGTGAATAAAGAAGTATTTGACGCCATATTCAGAGATGACAAGGACTTTGTCGATTTCTAATAATTATAAAGTCTTTGTTTCAAAACAGACTTGTTAACAATGTAACTTACTGTTATAGCCATCACAACAGCCAAAATCGTCAAATCGTCAAACTTTTGATTTGCAAAAGTTATTATTGACTGTAACCTTGGCTTCTATGTTTATTTGAGCTATGTTGTTCTTATTTCCAGGAAATGAACAAAAATGTAGCAGACTAATATTTGAACTTTCTAAAAAAAGAGAAGTTTTTGATTTCATAGTTCCCCGAAGAGATATCAGAATAAAAACAGTGAGCATAAAAGCCTTTCCTTTTTCTTTTCTTGGCAAGGTATTCATCTCAGTTAGGCTTTGCTTACCATCTACATAAACTCTTCGTATGATCATAATAGTATAGTTTCTACATGTAAATTCATTTCCTCCTGTCTATAACTCAATATAATTCTTAAACTCATGAATATTACTCAAAGTTGATACACATTTGTGAAACATAATTTCCAGGTTAATAGTATCAAACACCACAATATATGAGTGTGTGTGCGTAAGTGTGTATGTGGCGGTATGTGATGGCGTAATGATGATGACGTTTGTGTCTGTGTGTTTAAAGTATTATACTGCTGATACTGTACTGTGCGATACCTTGAGTGAATAAAACAGTGCACATTTCATGTATTCATTGTTATTCATTAGTATTAATGTTATATTCATTGTGATTACTTTCAAGATGACACTTCCATTTGAAGAGTTTTTTTGCAAAAACCGATAAGTCCATTTTTGAAGATTTTGAAGTACGGTCTCTGTCATAAAGTACAAAATAATACCTTTTAAATGATACATTGGTCACTACATGTAAAGGTATATTTTTGAAGTTATGGTCAAAAGAAGCAAAAATTTTCTTATTATTTTCTTTATTTCTATTGACCTTTAATCGCAAATATCTCCATTTGACAAATATGGACTTATCGGTTTTTGCAAACTAACTCTTCATTTCTACTACCAATATTACTACTACTTCTACTACTTCTAATACTACTACTGCTGCTGCTAAGCGACCGAGCCGGGGGGGGGGGGGGGTGTTGGAGGGGGTATCACGGTAGGGACTTAAAAAAAAAACAGAGTGTAAAAGTCGCCTTTACAGAACATTTTAATTCAAATTTCTAGGGAATTAAACGTAGTAAAAAAAACATCACTGTGAAGGACTATCACCATAACTTATGGAAATTGTTCATTTTACTATATATGAACGGGCATAGCGAGCGAGCCACTTTCACTTTGCCATTCGTCTGAAATGTATTCATTGAAAGCTTAAACTTGATCGCATTGTTCGAGCAATAAAAATTATTCTTATATTGCTAAAAAGCATAGAAGAAAGGGAAAATGTAAGGTTTACTTAAGGTATGTTTCAGGGGCACATTCGAGGACGCGAGGCTACCATCTATGCACTAAATTTACTCATAAGTAAATATTAGTGTATAGATATTATAATGTATATCAATAATGAATTATGATTTTCACCCCGTTAGGGGCGAACATTTTACATTTTCAGTTATAAAATTAACAACTTTTAGACAAGAAAAGTGCCTTCATTGTTAATTTTGGTCTTTAAATAATTGATTAATTATTTGTTAAAGGGGGCACTTTGGGCGGGGGCAAAAAATCATTTTGCCCCCCTAAAAAAAATATATATTTGGGGAGGGGGGCAAGTGCCACCCCTGCCCCCCCCCCGCTTCCTGCGCCCTTGTAACAAGTTTTTTTGATATTGCTAAAAAGCATAGAAGAGAGGGAAAATGTAAGGTTTACTAAAGGTATGTTTCAGGAGGCACACTCGAGGACGCCCCCTTTCAAGTTCAGAGCACCTCCGCACTTTTCACCATCACATACCTTAAGAGACTCGCGGAGTGAATGAGAGAGAGGGGAACGGTGTTAGTCCGTAATCGACACGTCACACGGGTAACGTGTCATTCTTATAGCAACCATCTTAGCTAGTCTCAGACATCCTAGACTGTCGGACTGATATAGAGATCATGAATTTAGTGTCAGTCCTCCCTCTCTCAAGCGTACATGTTTTTAATGTTAAACTATAAACCTGAATTAAACAACATGAATATGAACATGAATAAACATACATTAAAAAAAAATAATGCAAAAACTGACATATCCATTTGATTAACTTGAGATAATATGGGATTGAATCTGTAGAAAAAACAAAGGAATTCTCATAATATCTTGAAAAATATTTCTTGTCAAGTAACAAGAATAATAAAAAGAATCAATAAAAAGGTTATTTTTTTCTCTATTTTGATGATGACCTTATATATATATATATATATATATATATATATATATAAACTTTGGAAATGGCGTTTATCTGTAAGTTTTTGCATTCAGACTTATGTATTCAAACACATTATTTTTATATAAGTAGCCCTACATAAATAGATAGAGAGAAAAGAAGAAATACATTGATAACTCTACATGCATATATAGGTGTAAGATGTACATACATTTATGTAATGTTCTTATGTTAGCATGGATACTATCATACTATTGAGTGGTTTACAATATACATGCTTGCTTTTTAGTGGACCTCTCAATTTTTTTTTTCTCAACTGAAGCATAACTTTGTATTTTTTGCTAGTATGCATGCATATCTTTATCTGTATCATTTATCCGTTGCAAAGTAGAACGTTTATGTTTATAATATATTTCCTGATTTATTCTGTGTTATGTTTTGTTGGAAAAAGAAGAATGAAAATAATTGAACTGAATTGAATTGAATTGAATTGAATTGAATTGAATTGAAATGAATTGAATTGAACTGAATTGAATTGAAATGAATTGAATTGAATTGAATTGAACTGAATTGAATTGAATTGAATTGAATTGAATTGAATTGAATTGAATTGAATTGAACTGAATCATCGTCATCCTTCCTGCATCTCAATCAGTCTTCGAGAATGCATGGCAATGATCACGACTTTCAAAGCTTCTATTTAAGTTATTGATGTCTGGAGTACAGACTAGGCGATGCTATTGATTGCACTATATCAGGACGTGACGTCATAAGAAGCTCGATACTACTCCGAGCCATCTCTCTATAAGGTGGCTTACCTCTGAAAAGGTCTTGAGACACTGATCGAGCCCCCTTCCCTCCCCCTTCCCCTCCCCCTTCCCCGCCCCCTACTCCTCAACACAGATCATAAAGTTTATGATTATACTGTATAATAACGCATACTGTGTTTCTATGACTGCATGGGTGTTAACATGTATGACAACACACTGTCAATGGCTTTAGAGTGCGAAGTTGCCAAGTTTTGTGTTACAGCCATATACCCCTATGTAACAATGGGGAGTAGCTGAAAAGGGCTTACAAATGTAGTTTCTGTTTATTTCCTCCTTTTTTTTTTTTCATTTCGATTCTAGTTAAAGAACGCCGGGGAAAGGGGATCATAGGGCTCTATAGAGTGGGCTTCGGAAAGTATTGCGTTATAGAGGAAGATGCTAAAAGTCATAATCCACTTGAGGTAATCGCTTGTGGTAAAATGCTATCATTTTACTGATGATTTTGTATTTTTTTTTGTCTCAATTGTGGAAAACTAAAAAGCTATACAAAGGATTGAATATGCAAGAAGCTTAGATTTCCTTTAATTTCAGTGATGACAAAGATTATGATACATCTTTATCATGATGATAAATTTTAAGAGTGCTTGAAATACATGCCTGGTCATAAAGCAGTATAAGATTATATAGAAACATATCAATGCAGAAATATTTTCAGCAAGCTTCAAAACATTGTTATAGAGATTGCAACATAACATTGAATAAGAGAAATAGCTGAATTCCTTGTATAATCACGTTCATAGGCATAATATGATTGTGTTACTTAATTTAAAGAAGAAGTTTATGATCCACCGAGAGAATCGTGTTTTTTGTAATAAAAATCGTAAGTTGCTTATTTTCCCATACCTCTGGACCATATCTGCAGCAGTGCCACGGGCTTTTTCTTCAGCGACAACTGAAAGTGTGTTTGGGACCATCACATTCAAACCCAGTACCAAATGTCTCCAATTGTCCCTGTGTTTAGTTTTGTTTTTCTTTTTAAACTGCGACCATGGTTGTCCGTCTTTGAGTTTGTGAGTTTTTTCATTTTTTTTTTCATTTTCGGTTGTCATACTGGAACTTAAGAACTTTGATGATAATTCTGTTGTTGTTGTTGTTTTCTTTTTCTGGGGGGGGGGGTTATTACGGATTCAAAGACAGGAATAAATTTATACCGAATATCAGATCATTTAACTACCTTACCCACGTCTATTCCAATATTCTGCCCGAACGATTTAAAAGAAAAGAGAGAAAATATTTAGAATATAGAATATACCATAATTCTTTATACTGAAGTAATTGAGCGTTTTTGCAGTGAAATGGCTGTACTTTAAAGTGCAAGAATACCATAATGGAGATTGTGTTATATAATGCTCAGTATGTTTTATATCAAATATATATTTGAAGAGCTTGGTTCGAAAAGGCGCCAAATCCATCATTTTTTCAAAGGATTTAGCGCCTTTTAGAAGCAAGCCCTTCAATTCTCTGTGTTTTGTTTTTGTCCTGCGTGTTTGTGTTTTGCTTGTTTGTTTGTTTGTTTGTTTGTTTGTTTGTTTGTTTGTTTGTTTGTTTTAATGGGGGGGGGGGGGGCCTCCGGGCTACTGAAGAGCTAATAGCATGTAATGTTTAAGTCCCGAAAGAAAAGCTGACAAAACCAAACAATCAACGAACATTTATACATATTCATTCGTTTATATACACAGACAGATACATACACATATATCTAGGCAAAGGATAAACACTCCAGAGGTACGTGTGTGTGCTCTGATGTTTGCGCGTTCTAAATGTTTGGAACAGAATTGTAGAGCATTTAATCTACTTTATTCTTCCAATCGTGTAAACGATATACCTGAGGACACAAGGTATACCACTAAAGTTATCAGAGGTGCGTAACTGTAGCTGTGAAAGAAACCAGGTGCACGTACTCACGCTATCTATGCCACTTACACCATGCCAGCTATGTTGCGCTGAAGAGTTGCGCACAAAATTTCGATTGCATTGATCAAATTAGGAATATAGTCATAACTCATAACTATAATACGTGACAAATTCACATCTAAATTAGATATGAATTCCGTTTGACGTGACACTTTGAACAAGCTATAACATACTACATTTTTGCCTCCCCTTGTTAAACACAATCTTTATCTTTGCCTTATTTACCTATTTCAAGTAATTACTGCCTTATAATGTCTGAAGAGCATGAGCATGAGGTTAGATGTTCCTATTTTGCGATTACGTTACATTATAGCCCTTGACACAAGGAGATGTACCAGATTACATTTTTGTGTCACTTTGCTCACACAAATGTATTCAAGTTTATCACATCAGGTACATAAAAGAATAAATTCGCCAGTATTGAAAGCCGATGCGATGCACAAATACACCTAAGAGAGCAGACTGCTATCAAACAGTCAACTTTCAACGAAGATTTTGCACACATGTTTACATGTCTAATGTATCGGACACATGAAGGGGAGACGACCGCAATGACATCATATCTCCCAGACACTATACAAAGATATGGTGCATTCTGCTAGCATCATGTCTAACGCATTGAAAAATCCGGCTCCACATAAATCTATTGTCGAATCTCTTGAGTGGGGAAAAGCAACAACAGCAGCACATCAGATAAAAGTAAATCCAAATTGAAAACCTGCAGCATGAAAACAAAAGCATTATGACGTCATCTACTTACCTTTGCCGGACATGCCGAATCATTTGTCAAGCCGCATTCACTTAATGTAATATTTCCCGAGGTCTTCGCAATGAAACCAGTTGATAGTAGATTCCAATAAGCGATCATAGTCAATAGGCATTGGTAGGTCCACAGTCCCGTGGAGCAGTCGATAAATTAGAAGACCTGATCCAGTTACCGAACAGTGGCCGAACATAAACCAATCAGTGTCCGCCTAACTAATGTCAAAGGTCAAAAAGAATGATGATACTGAACTATCACTGTCATGTTTGGATAGAAATTCCTGTCTCCTCTCTAACGGCATTTACCACCCCGGTGCAGTTTAGTACCAGCGGTCTCTTACACATCGCTTAGCCCCACTGAAAGTAGTCTTCCATCAGGCAAGGGAATAGCATAGTTTGCCTCTAGATCTTCCAAAAATAAATGCGCAATATTTCATGTCAGATGCGGTAGAACTACCGAGGGACAGCGGAGAGTACCCAATCCATCTCTTCCGCACTTTCTGCGATGCATTCTACCCTAGTCTTCTATTCCCGCGCTTTTATCTTCCAGCGCGCCAAACCTCAAACTGCTTTACTACGGGGGAACTCTACA